>BGNK01001291.1:82378-90041 GCA_003297005.1 Symbiodinium sp. clade A Y106 | reverse complement strand
GGAGCCACAGAAGCCACAGCAGCGGCGGCGGCGGCAGCAAATAGCATCACCGAAAAGTCGAAGCGACGTGGCTCAAGCTTTAATGGTCTTAGCAAGCGGCATGTATCATCGTAAGCGTTGACCATCATCACCGTCACCATCATCATCATCTTCCTCCTCGCCGCCGTCGTCATCATCATCATCATCACCAGCATCTTCATCGTCGTCCGAGTTCAAAATCAATCCTTCGGCAGGCGCCGTCTGTTGCAAACTTAAGTCTTCAGAGCAGATCAGAGGATGAGACGACGAAAAAGCCTAGCCTTGCGCGTGCGTCCGTACGCCAGGTACATCATCCAATGCGTGTTTTCGAAATCCTGGAGCGCGGGCCTTGCCGGGACGAAGCCGCGATCTCTACCTGCTGAGCTCGGAGAGAGTGCTACTGCTAAGGTTTGCGAGATGCAGCCCTGCAAAAGCTGGCACTGCAGATAACTCACACGGACATTTTGAACATGCAGGCAGGGGCACGATTACATGACGTCCTATGGATGTGTTTGGATTTGGTGGGCTTGAACGTGACGCTGCAGGATACCGATAGCTTGCTGCCAAAGTCTGAGAATGACATCCGAATTTATCCGAATCCTGCCCACTGGAAGCGACTCCCGTTGTTGAGGAGCGCCTACGTTACCATCCTGGTTCGCACGATCCCGGATAAGAATGTGCAGGCCGGTCAATGGACTGGACGGAGTGCCACTGCAGTGATTGGCTCACAGACGCAGTCATCGCAGTCCAGACACCATGTACATTTACTTTGAAGGTCTTTCACTCGAGCTCGCTGCTGCTCAAGGTGTCGGGCTTGAGGCTGTGATTTGGGAACCTTTGCTTCTGCACCGGATCGGTGAGGCGGTCTGCAGCGACCTCATCGGCGGCGCGTCCTTCGGTCGGCCCCGCCAGGCCAGGAGTACAACGGGAATCTGCAGGAATGGCAGAGCTGGCAGCACGGGGACCAAGGGGCAGCAGTAAGAGGCACCCGAAGGCTGTTGTCGTGTTCTGATTCCAGGTTTCCCTGGAGCCTCTCCTCGTTCCCCTGGCAGAGCGGCTCGGCGATGGGAACGTCTGGTACTTGGCCGTTGGGTCGTGCGCAACGATGACAGAATTTAACTTGAGAGATTGGTGGACGGTGGACATGTGGCAACAGGCACGAGTGGAGAAGACAGCTCGGGACGCCCACTGGGACATTGCCAGAAGCGCCCGGTCCCTATCCTGGCACCTGTACCTCACAGAGCCGTGAAAATTCCGCTTGTCTTGGCACCTTTGCTGTGAGCAGCAATGTATTGCAGCTTTCCTTCGAAGCCAGCTTTGTTCATCAGTGTAAGGGCGTATGCGTCTCGAGGGTTCAAGCACCGCCACGGTGAGGCCACATTTGGAAGTGAAGTGGACCCCTGCTGACACCTTTTGTCTGACTCCTTGCTTTGCTGCCCGGCCCCTGCGAGCTTTTTGTCTGCCTGTTGGCCTGCCAAGAACATGTGAGGGCGCACACACTGCGCCCAACCAATATGAAATATTTGGCGAAAGCTTAACACTGAGAGGCCTCCCGGCCGAGAGTATTTCAGTGGGATAGCTGAGACGACTTAGACTGGCGCCCCCTTCGTAACGGAGCGAGCGGAGTTGCTGACAAGACCACGGGGAAAGCAGCTTCTGCCGGCCAATCTGCATGAGTGCGAGCCTCGCGGGAATGTGAACGATTGACATGACGATTCTCTCTCCCAGCTGCCAAACCTGTTCTCCTGTTGCCACGTGCCGGCTTTGAAGGTATTAAGCTTGTGGGTTTCGTTGGCCCGTGCTTCTGACAGCTGGAACTTGCTTTTGTTGCAGACAGATACCATGCCATGAGTCAAGGATGGCCCCGTCACGGAGTTGCATCGCATGCGCTGAATTCGTCGTTCCATGGTGCTCGTATGCAGTTTGCGGTGAGTTGCAAAGTCTCGACGAAGAGTGCAACGCCCTGCCCCTGACCCTTGTGGGTAGGTCGGCGCAGCATTCGCAGCCCAGCACCTACTGCGAGCTCCGAAGAAAAAGCCGCCAGTGGCATGGTTGCTTTCTACCAGCTTTGCTAGTCGGCTCAGAGCACGAGGTTCGTTCAGCTTAATTTAGAAAAGTTCGCAGCCGTAGATGGGACCCTCTCCGAACCACTCTGTTTTGCCTTTGCCGACCGATACGCGCAGACCAGACGGCACTGTGAACCCAAATCATCTTCTCTTCCACATACTGTTCAATTCCCGTGCCTAAATTGTCGAACGATGTCGGCTCCCCTCCTGGCCAGGACAGTGCCGCCACGGGTGTTCTCCTCGCGCCTGCAGCTCCTTGCTGCGCTGGTATCTGAGGTCCGGCTTACGAATCAGTGCCAGGGGACGGCGCGTAATATTAGTAGAACTGCTGAACGCATTAGCAAGGGTCGGTGTACGCATTAGCCAGCAGCAGCAGCAGCAGCAGCACCACCACCACCAGCGGTCACGCAGCAGCAGCAGGAGCAGCAGCAGCTGCAGTGCAGCGTCGTCGTCGTCGTCACCGTCATCGTCATGATCGTTGTTGTCGTCAGCATCGTCCTCGTCCTCATCATCACCAGAAGCATCATCATCGCCATCATCATCATCAGCATCAGCATCAGCGTCAGCATCAGCATCAGCATCCGCATCATCATCATCATCATCATCTTCTCCCTCCTCATCTTCATATTCGTATCATCTCCATCTCCATCTCCATCATCATCACCATCATCATCATCATGAACATCATCAGCAGCATCAGCATCATGCAGTATCAGCGTCAGCATCAGCATCAGCATCGTCATTATTATTATCATCATCATCATCGTCGTCATCATCATCATCAGCATCAGCATCAGCATCGTCAGCATCAGCATCATCATCATCATCATCGTGGTCGTCGTCGTCGTGGTCGTCGTCATCGCATCATGATCAGCATCACCATCATATTATCGTCATCATCACCATCAACTTCATCAGCATGATTGCTATGGTCGTCGTTGCCTGCTCCTGCTAATCACCATGGTTGTAGATGGCATCATTGCCATCGCCATGATGGCTACTTAGCATCGCCGGCATCTGGCAGCAGTAGCTCTAACGGTTTGAGGAAGCAAGACGATTAAAAAAAAGAAACAAACCAACAAATAATTAGATAACTGCAAATATGTATCTGTATATGTAAATGTAAATGTATATGTATATGTATATGTATATGTGTCTACATGTATATATATATATATATGTAATACACGTCTATCTATCTATCTATCTATTTATCTATCTATCTGTATATACACGCATATATATATACACATACATACATACATACATCATACAAATTGAATACATGATTAAGTTCATCCTGCTGCTTTAAGAATGCTGTTGGAAGTACAGTCCAAGCTCTCCAAGGCTCTTATGTATTTGTCCAGGCATGTTGCAAGCATTGACTCGTTCCTGCGCTGGTTGCGAGATGTGCAATAAGCAAGCACGAGATCCTTCTGTGACTTGTGTTAACAGATTTGCAGAATATCATCAAAAAACAGCGTGCAGATTGATTTGATTTCGAGTTGAAGTTCGGGACAGGATTTGGGGAGATTTTCAGTCTCCGTTTTGCTAACCTTCCAGTCAAGGCTGTCGTCAAGGACATCTCTCCTGCCATCTCCTGCCACCAGAACTCCCACGCCTCAAGCGCTAAGCCGCCAGTTCGGTGTCCAGCCGAAGAGCCGTGATGGAATTGCCTTGGAACCGGCCGCGCAGCTCGCGATGGTGCAGACCCCAGAAGGGTTGTCCTCAGATGCGAGAAGTGCAACTAAATGTTGTGGACAGATTGCAACAACCAATGACGGGTCGGACAGTGGCTCTTCCTCTGTTCTCCTTACTTCTTTATATGCCATAACAGCTGTTGCTACTGTTAGTTTAGGTGACCATGTAGCATGTGTGTATGCACGGACATGATCTTGATGTTGTGATGGTGTCATGGTGAAGATGCTGATGAGGATGGTGGTGATGCTTAGCAGGCGCTTTCTGATGAATCCTTCTCTCTCTCTCTCTCCTTCTTTTCTTGCAGGTATGCCTTCTCAAAGTCGTGTTTTGTTTCGTATGAGACTCCGATTAAGGAGTGGTTCAGCAATCCGGCAGCTGAAGTGCGGGAGAGCGCCGTCAAATTGAAGCACAGCTGCACGAGGGCCGACGAGGGAGATTGCATTCGGCAGCTTTAGTCTTTTGGCAATCTTCATAAAATTCATGGGTCGTAAACAGCGTCAGGAGCGGAATCGAGGGAGGATGTGCATGTTGGGGCTTTAGATTAGGGGTTGGAGGGGTGTTGGCGTTTGGCCTCCAGAGGAACTGTGAACTCATGCACTTGGTTCACAGCACTCCATCCAGAGAAACCTTAACCCTAACCCTAAACCTCCTAGTCACTTGCTGAGGGGCTTCTCAAAGTAACATCTGATGCGGGGACTGGGATTTTCAGGCCGAAGCTCTTTTGGCAATTCGAGTTTTCAGGCCTAGAGGGCTGGATTTCTGGTGGATCCCTTACTTTTCTCTGGCTGCATCTTCATAGAAACTGTTCCGCCTCACTTGAGGCTTGGCACATCTACGCTATCCTGCATCCTCAGCTCACACGGAACTATTCTAAACTGTCCCGCAGGAGGCCTGACACAGTCTATTGCTGTTTTCCAGGTCCAAAGGCTTGGACCGGGGCAGGGGGGGGGGGATTTTTGTCCCAGTCTTTTCCTCGCTTCCTGGTTGCCTTTGCGGGTGCGATTCCCCCAAGGATGGCGGCCTGCGGGAGCCTTGGAGAGCGGAGCGCAGCGGAGCGCAGTGGAGAGCAGCGGAGAGCAGAGCGAGAGAGGCAGAGGGGAGCTGCGGGAGCTGAGGCTACAGCCACATTGGCCTTAGCCGCATCGAGATGTGCGAAGCCTACACTCTTCAATCAAGAGCCTATGCCTCTGTCAGGAAGAATTTTTGCAAGTTTGGCAGGTACCTTGCCCACCTTCGACAGGTGGCCAACCAGCTCGATTTCTTTTCAAAGTTATCTCCCCAATGCAAGTAGAGCTGGACGGACCGTTTTGCGAGGCGCAGAGAGAAGTCTTTGATGCCGAGTTTCAGCGAGTGTCGCATGCCAAGGCGCGATGTCACGCTGTTTCGCTTGCAATAGAGGGCGGCGACCCATAGAGACCAGCAAAGACAACTGCTGCTCCAGCAACCCCCAAGCACTACTACTCATCTTGAGTTTCAACTTCCTCGGTCTCAGGAATCGAAGAGGCCTCGAAGTATGAACCGAAAGAGCCGGGAATTGTAAACTAGCAGTCGTCTAAAGATGGTTTCAAAATTGACATCTGGACAAGACCTGGACCTTGAATCCTGGTCTGCTGCCAGGCTCCAGCCCCTCCGTCTCGTCCAGCTCCGATGTGCACGCCTGTGACCCTGACAAACGGCCAGCCTCTGAGTGCTTCGTGTGGAGTTGGAGACTTCAACTAGCAATTTTCGGGTCCCAGAGGTCCGCGGGGTGGAGTAGCATCTTTTCTGAACCATGTTGAAGGCCCGTGTTTACTTCTTATTGTTGGGGTTAGTGCCTCTGCACGGCCATCCCTTTTGTTAGCCGTGACGGTCCTACATTGACCGCTAGCACATGAAGGGACTCTTAGTCGGACCTGCATGTTGGATTAGTTCCGTTCCAGGATCCATGGGCACGGATACTCACATCTAACCCCACACAGCGCAGCTTCCAGCCTTTGACGAGACAGCACCCTCAAAACCATAAGCCCAGATCCTCCACCCAGCTCAGGCAATCATAGTGCCGAAGAAGCTTCTGATGCAGAGGTGCTCTCACCCTTGCTCTGTTTTGCAGAAGAAGGGGTTTGAGCACCTACGAGAGATTGGATGGTCATCATGTGCATTGGATGCGGAATCGACAGTTGCTCGAGTGGAACTTCAGAGTATATAGTGAATTATATAGCAATCAACAAGTGTGATGCCTGTCCTCGAAGATCCTTCAAGCCACATATACAGTTCCTGGAGAGTCCCCTGTACAACAGCGCGTGGGTTCCAGGATCGAACGGATAGCAACAGGAAAGCCTGAACCGCGGGATCTGACGTGAGGAGTCTGATGCAGAGAGTATGGAAGAGTTCTTCTGCCAGTTCTGCGGCCGAGAGGACGTGCTCAATTGTAGTCTTGAAGTCATGATTTCAAGCTGTCGGATTCCCCAGTGGTGACAATTCCAAGTGGCAAAGGGAACGATGTATCTATAACCCCATGGGCTGTGACGGGTTCACACAACCACCCAAAAGCCTGGTGATGCTGAATTGCCAGACAAGTGAAGCTAGACAGTCCTTCCGGCACATTGACGAAAGGATCCCAACTTCACTCTGGCTGCATTGGACATCCACTACTGGCGGGAGTGTCCCATGTTGACTGCCTGCAAGCTGTGCGAGCAGGCTGGTTGGTAGTGGTTGGTATTTCGAAATGTGGAGCGAGCTCAGCTGTAGTCCTGAAAATGCTGCTTACCAGGTGATCGAGATCTCGAGAATGCACTGGCACTTAATGGAGGCCAGGCCGAGCAGAGCTGCGGCAGCACGGGCTGGTTGGAAAGCTCTGCAGGAGTGTGAAGCTGGTGAAGCGGCAGTGGCGCAAGCTCGTCGCTTCAGTCCAGAGAGGCCCCACGCGTTTCAGAAACACATAGGAATCTGCTACTATACGGATCACAATGTTTTTGTGGAACGTTGGGGTGGGCCTCGAAACTGCAGCCCGAGCACGTCGACCGAGGTGCCCACTTTGCTTCACCAGGGTCTGTCCCTCGGGTTCTACTCCTGACGAGCGGGATTGGCGCGAGCCCGAGTTTGGACCTGTTCGTGATCCGATGCAGCTGCGGCAAATGTCGGGTCGATTCATCATTGCCGGTGTCTCTGTGACAGTTGAAGAAACGGCATTACTTCTGGATCTCAGCAACAGTGTCACTGCAGCTGCACCTGAGGCAAGAGCACCTGCTCGTGATAGGCTGCCCTTCGAATCCTCGTGGTCAAGTGCATTGAGCTAGTTTGGCCAGCGGCAACTGAACAGAGCTGCGCTCATGCACATGGCTCGCAGACGATGCTGATGTTCGCGTCCTGCCATCTGTAGATTGCACATGTTTGCACGCTGTAAAGCAGCGGGGAAACAGCTCCGGAGTGCTCCGGGAAACCCAGACCGCTGGGATCGCGAATCCTGGCGGAGTCGGTGCAGCTCCAGTGTGGCAATGACGTGTGTTTTCAAAACAGCGGCTATACTGAGGGCTGGGTAATGTTACTACTTGTGTCAGATCATGTCGGTGGTTTGATGGTGTCGTAACTTTCGAGTTGCAAGGCTGCCAGGCTGCATGAATCTGAGACGGGGTCTTCTCAGCAACAGCCTGCAGCGAAAATCCGTTGCCAGCTCCAGATGTCTGGCAGTGTGCATGCTTGCTGCTCACCTGGCATGCATTCAGATCTTGCAGCATCTCTGAGGCAGCTGTGGTGGAGTCCGGAGATGCTACATGGTCCCTGGTTTGGGGTTAGGGCGTTTAGGGACCCTGAACACTCTGCCCTGGCGCCCGGTGCAGGTCCACTCCGGTCTTCGCTGCCTTCAACCGTCTTTGGAGTCTGCCAGGGCATGTCTTGCTGCT
>BGNK01001291.1:47378-77378 GCA_003297005.1 Symbiodinium sp. clade A Y106 | reverse complement strand
AGACGACCCTCCGCATGCTCAGGACTCATGGGACCGCCAGCGCAGGCACAAGTGCAAGTGGCCCTCAGGCTCCGACCGCGGCTCACATGGGCCCCCTTACAGGATGGCAACGTGATTTGGCCTTGCAAATCATTGAAAGGTTGCACTTGACCTGTCCGGTCTACATGCATGCTCCGTCCCTTGCAGAGGTCTGGAGCTGGGCTGATGTGACAGTGACTTTGTCACCGACGACCCCGACCGAGATGCAAGAGAACCGACGCGTGGATGCCACGGACGTTGGAGGCCACCTGTGGGAAACTTGGGAGCATGCTGAGGAGGGCCATGACTCGGACACAGGCACGATGGATCCAGACCCTGAGGTAGATCCCCATCTGGAATCGGCTGCAGGTGGAGCGACCGGTCTGCCAGGAGCTGCTCATGCTGATCATGATGCTCGTGCGGGTGCTCTGGACTACGCCCACAACTCGATGGCGGACAGAGACCCATCCATGCCCGATGCTGCCCCTGCGCCGGACATGCCCTCCGCTGGCTTGGACACCGCCGCCGATGAAGGCCTGATCTATGAGCAGGACGGCGTGGTCTTCGACCTCGGAGCTGCCCAAGACTGTCTACGGGCCACCCGGGAAACCCTGAACATGTTCAGGGAGGATCGTGTGGATCGCATTGGCTCCAGATCCAGATCCAGGTCCCGACATGCTACCCACGACTCTGACGGCAGGCAGGGTCCACATGCGTTGCAACGACGACGGCCAAACCACCCTACCCCTAATCTCCCTGGTTGGGTTTGTCATCTTGCTTTGCGCCTGGCTGCTCTGGCCAACTACGCCATCTGTCTTTTTTTCACTGGTGTCTTCCATGTCTCTAAGATCCTTTGGACTGCCCCTGGACCCCTGACCACAGGTCCCATGGTGATCCATCACAGACCGCCGCGGCTGGCTCCAGCCGAGATACAGGTCTGGGCTCCACCGGCTGAGGCTGAAAGCCTGCATTCCCGTTGGGTGCTCTCTGGCCTCAAGCGCTCCCGAAGACCCGCTATCCGGTGTACAGTTGTTCGCTCTCTTCCGCCTGCCGACAGCCGCCTGCATGAAAACGTTGCGGTCTCTCAAGACTTCCATCTAGCACACCTGCCTTGGGCCCGGAACACTCCACCTGCAGATGACCATCCGTACAGGTACGCCGGTGGCTGACCGCCTCTGCTGGCAGGTGGGGCCTAGGCTGCATGCCACTTACCAGAAGTCGAAATTGCACCTGGTGTGGATTAGCGACTGCTGTCTCCAGCTTGCAACCTCCCGCCACTTGTTCCTGGACAGCCTGGCACGCCACAATGGCGCCCGTCGGTGGAAGCTGGCCATGGCCGCTGCTTCAGCTCACCTGTTACTGACCATGCAGGTGGCATTTGCCTACCTATGTACAGCTGTCCGAGGTTCCGGACATGTGTCCCAGGGATCCTGCGCATTCCACACTAAGAGCCGCCCGGGTCCCAAGTCCCGGGGTCCCAGTACCATGCTGTGCAGAGCTCTTCTCCTCCTACTACACAGTCAAAGTGCAGCTGCGGTTCTGAGGACAGAAGCGAGGGTTGCAGCTCTCGTCACCGGAGCTGCTGAATGCCGCTCCTAGGCGGCCACCTGATGCAAGGGCATCAAAGCCAGGTGACCTCCCTCAAGTTAGTCGTCTGTCACAACACGGTTTGGTTAACCGTAGTGTTAAGCGTGCATACCTGCGTGCTTGTCGTAGAGCGCTCCAGCAAGGCCATACCAGATACCGTGGTCGAACGCTCACTGCTCAAGAGGTGCCCCCACAATCCGCCTGCATGGAGCCTCATCGTATCATTCCCCGGCCTGCCTGCCAGGCTGCTGCACAGGCGCAGCGCGGACTGCATATTTTCTGCTGGAACTCCGGTGGATTGGGAGGTGGGCTCTATCCAGAGCTGTTAACCTACCTTACCGAATCAGCCACCGACGTTGCAATCATTCTTGAAACCAAGTGGCAGGAAAACATGGAGTTCACTACTGGACCATGGACTTGCATTCACGGTGGTTGCAAGTCCCGCAAGGAGGCGGGCATACTCATCCTTGTTCGACAGTCACTGGTCCCAGCCTCGCAGCTACGATATGAACACCTGCTGCAAGGCAGGGTGGCTCATGTGCGCATCCCGCTCCGAGGCTCCGAAGCCCGACACCTGCATGTCATAGCTGTGTACCAAAAGGTCCACAACCCGAAAGTAGCGTCCTGCATGGACCAACGACAGCAGGTCTGGCAAGCGATACATCGATGCCTTCATGGTCTGCCGGTGCGAGACTCAATCCTGCTGTTGGGAGACTTCAACACTCCAGTGCAAACAGCATTCCCATATGTAGGACACCACGTCAGCCCACTGCCTAGCCACCCTCCTGAAGACATGGAGGAGCTCAAGCTTTTGATGCGTACCCATGCTTTGGTCGCGATCAACACATGGAGGAGCAATGCAGCCCCGGCTGCTACCTTCAAATGGGGCAAGGCAGAAACACAAATTGACTTTCTAATGGTGCGACAGAGGGATGCCTCTGTACAGGCCAAGAAAGCCGCTGCCCTACGCACTTTTCATGTTGGGGCGTCCAGGCACACTGGTGCCATACACTTTCCCGTGCTGGCCTGCCTCAACTTGCGCATGCCATATTGGGTAAATCACAGGCAGCGGGCCACGCGTACTACGGCCCGCGAGGCACTCCTGCAAGCCATGGACCACCCCCAGATACCTGTCAATGCTGCCAAACTCACAGCCATTCGCAGTATCGTCACTAGTCACATTGCTCAGGCCCATGGTCTTCGAGGTATCGACGAGCTCCACAAAGTACTACATCAAGCCTGTGCCCGAATCTTTCCTGCTGTGCCAGTTACGCCCCCACCCAAACCATGGCAGACCGCCACCGTCCAGATGGGCATCAAGGCTATGTGAGCCCAGTGGCGTGCCTTCAAGCGGATCCGAAAGAACGGACTCCAAGGATGGTTTGCAGCCTGGAAGGCCTGGAAGGCCTTCAATGCTCATCACAAACGTCATCAAGCGGCCTGTCGAGAGGCTCGCCGCAATGTCCTGCTGCAGGCCACGGAAGAAGCCAAGACCTGTGCTTACAAGCATGACTCACGTGGGGTCTATCAAATCATCCGTCGTATTGCCCCCAAACAATCCAGGCAACGACTGCAACTTCGTGCTGCGGACGGTCGCATGCTGACCCCCACCGAGGAGGCTGACGCACNCTCACGTGGGGTCTATCAAATCATCCGTCGTATTGCCCCCAAACAATCCAGGCAACGACTGCAACTTCGTGCTGCGGACGGTCGCATGCTGACCCCCACCGAGGAGGCTGACGCACTTGAAGAACACTTTGCTGGCAGATTTCGTGAAACTAATCTTTGTCTCCTTCGACAAGCCATGGGTCCATGGCCTGCTGCAGAGGCACCCTCCCTGAACCCCGAGCTGCTCCGCGACCAGCTGATGCAAACCCCGCGTCGCAAGGCTGTGCCCTGTAACCACCCACCCAGTGCTGTATGGCGTTGTTGTGCAGACATCATTGCTCCATGGGTGTGTGATATGCTCCGTGCCCTATGGGCCACGGATCAGGTCATGGTCCCCTCTAGCTGGGCAGACGTTGACCTCGCCCTGGTTCCCAAACCGGCGAAGGCGGGCCGCAAGCCCGAGGATCATAGACCCATTGGACTCTCCTGCCCTCTCGGGAAAAAGGTCCTCAGTTGCCTCCTCTCCCCAATGGTGCCCAACCTTCTGTGCCACATCCGGCGATATCCCCAGTTTGCATACCAACAAGGGCGATCTCAATATGATGCTCTTAGGCGTGCCTTCCAACATTGCCATGCTGTGAGACGGGAGCTGGAACTACACCGCCACAATATTCATGCCGAAAGGCAGGGCACAAGCCGGTAGCCCTCTATGGTGCCATCATGGTGACGGTTGATCTTTCCCAGGCCTTTGATCGCATGCCTCGGCATCAGCTTCTACAAGGCCTGCGTGCACTCGATATACCAAACAACCTTGTATCAGTCATTATGGCGTGGCACGCCAATATACGCTACTTCACCATGCAGGCGAGACTCGCACGTTCCCGGCCACACGAGGAATATGTCAAGGATGTTCTGCCTCACCCTTGTTATGGTTGCTGTTTTCCCATGTGATCAGCACCCGTCTTGAAGCCCGCTGGAGCTATGAGGTGCTCTGCAAAACACTGACGGTGTTTGCTGATGACTACTTTGTCGCTGACACGTTCTGCAGCCTGGCAGAACTGGAGGCCCTTCTGGACTGTATCTCTGTTCTGTTTGCTGTACTACAAGCCTTTGGCATGCAGGCCAGTGCTGCCAAGTCAAAGGCAGTCCTTACACTGCGTGGTACCCTCAGCCCCCAAGTGCGTCGTCGATTCATTCGGCCCACCCCCGACGGCAAGGTCCTACAGATTCAGGGGAGTCATCAAACCTTGACCATCCCGCTGCGGTCTCAATTTACGTATCTTGGTGCCCAAGTGAGCTATCATGCNACCTTGACCATCCCGCTGCGGTCTCAATTTACGTATCTTGGTGCCCAAGTGAGCTATCATGCATTCGAGAACCAAACCCTCCAATACCGCCTTGACAAGGGCACTGCTGCCTATAGTCGGCTGGGCTCTGTGCTGAAAGGCCGGCATCATCTCAGCGTTCAACAGCGAGTCAGCTTGTGGCAATCATGTGTCTGGAGTACAATCATATGGACTCACCACTTGTGGGCTCACGCCGGCAGGTCACAAATCCCTGGAAACGATGGTACTCAGGCATCTTCGGGCCATCCTGCGTGTTCCGGTGCACCTGACCCACACCACCAATGTGGATGTTGCACGGCAGGCTGGCGTTGGCCTCCCCTATGCCATTCTGAACCGGTTGTTAGACGCTGAGAAGGACCGCAAACAGGCCTTTGCATGGTCTGATCCACTTACGTACGGACCCCAAAGCTCTTGGTGGCAACACTTAAAAAAATAGTTTGCAGCCCCCAGTCGAATCCGTGCAACTGGTTGCTCCCGACCTTATGATCAAGCCATATACATGCCCTACATGTGGCGTCTCTTATGCCACTCGAGCGGCCATGCTTGCCCATATCACCAAGTCGCACTCAGACCCCAAGGCTGACAAGGTCGAAATCACCTTTGACAAGGCCAAGGATGCCATTGGCGGAATGCCTCAATGTGCAGCTTGTGGAAAACAGTTTCCCACCTGGCAGCTCCTGCAGAGACATGTAGTTGGCAACTACTGTGCTGCCAAGCATGCTGATCAGCCGCGACTACCTGCAGCTCCTGTTGTACCAGCTGCTGCTAGGCCAGAGTTATTCACTGAGACTGTGCTACAAACCTTGCTGACAAAGCACGGTACCAATGCTATCTACCACCTTAATAACCGTCAGGTATACGACCAGCATTGCATGCAATGTGGCCAGTGGACTGCTTCCTCCAAAGCTATGAAACTGCACTACAAGCGCTCTCACCCTGACCTGCTCAGTGCTCACGCATCTACTGCCCTGAAACTGTGTGCGTCTTACACCCCTTGTGGATCTCCCTGCCTCTATTGCAACCACACCCTAGCACAGCCTAAAGCTCATAAGCCCCAGTGCTCTGTCCTCTGGCAGTTCTGCATAGGGTTGGTGGCTCATTATGACCAGCATGGCATCAGCGGAGACCCAAATCGAGGAGATCTTCGGATCCCTTGCGAAGGGGAGTGCCGCCGGCTTTGGCCAGCTCCTGTTGGAGGACACGTCGGAGGCAGATCGTCCCACCAAACAGCACAAGGGCAATGCCGGGGCAGGCAATGGACTGGGCAAAAGACCCCGTCCCTTCTCCAATGGTTCCAGCCGGGGAGGCAACAATCCACAGAACCAGCGAGGCTCTCGGAGCCAAGACCACAGCGGACATATNTTCTCCAATGGTTCCAGCCGGGGAGGCAACAATCCACAGAACCAGCGAGGCTCTCGGAGCCAAGACCACAGCGGACATATACCGCTCGTCAAGGCTATGGGCCGCTTGCTTCTCAGGCAGGAGACACAGCTCCAGATCCTCAAGCAAAACTCTGCTTGGCTAGTGTTCCTCAAGCCGGGACAGGAGGGACCCATGGCACTCTTGCATCGAACAGCCGAAGCCTACCGCGAGACTTCACAAAGCCGGCTCATGGAAGCCCCTCTGCGGGCCATTCTCCTCAGCACTCTGTTTCAGGCATTGCTGACATGTCTTCAGAATATCTCCTCGCAGCCGCCACAACAACAGGTTGTGAAAGACAAAGTCTGGATGACTCCCGACGGCAAGTGGAACTATCAGCGCTGGCATCAGGAGAATCAGTGNCCGCCACAACAACAGGTTGTGAAAGACAAAGTCTGGATGACTCCCGACGGCAAGTGGAACTATCAGCGCTGGCATCAGGAGAATCAGTGTCTTCAGGTGGACGACAGCCGTGCACCTCTGGATCATCAGGAGGTGATCAAACATGTGGGGGCCTTGGTACAAGCTGTGCAGCGAAAGGACGTGATTCACCGCTTCAATGCCACCAACGGCATTTCAGCCTCGACAGAAAGCACCACACTGCTCATGCTGGAGATAGGACTGCGAGCCCCGGGGGTAGAACAGGTCTGGCTAAGCCTGGAGACCTTGTCGCACCTCTCTGCTCTTCAGCTCTGCGGCATGCAATTGAAGAGGGAAGGCCTCAAGCGATCCTCGCTGGCGAACGACGTGCAGAAACTACTGCAGCAATGCTGAGGATCGTCTTGTGTAACCACTCCCAGCATTGTTATGCTAACTCCTTCGCCTACGTCTTTCTTTGGTGCTATGCCATGCTCCAGGCCACAGAACACCAGATCTTTGGTTCAAGGATCCAGGCTTGGAGAGATATTCTCCATCATGCTGCACCGCTCACTATCTTCAGGCTGCCTTCGTGGCGACCATTGCTCAGGGGCTGGAGCAGGCCCTCCTCGCAACATGATGTCATTGCTTTTATGGGCCATATTATCCCACGCATGGGACCGCCTCTCCTCCAGGGCACTTGGGACTCCAGAGACACTTCAGGGGAGGCCCCGCGTCGTGTCGACTCGGGCTGTCTTGAAACACCGATTATTCTACACTTGCAGGCCCACCATGGCGCATTGCAGGAATGCATTGATGGCTGGCACCAACAGGTGCCTGTGCATGCCCTCTCCCAAGCCTCGCCGCTTGTCTTCCTAGCCAGGTACTCTTTTGGGGATGGGGTGGCTGTCAAGAACAGCCAGGCCATTCAGATTCCTCATACGGTTCACATTCCGGTGTTTGGCCGTGAGCAGCGCTGCTTTAAAGCCAAGTACCAGATCGTGGCAGCAGTTATACACCATGGCAGTGATACTCTGTCTGGACACTACACTGCTGTGTTATGGAATCCCTCTGACAGGGGGCATTGTTGGGAGACCAATGACAATCGGGTCATGCGGGCACGGGCCTCACCACCTTCCGCTGTGCTCCGCAACAGCTATCTGATTGCTCTTATCAGGTCGCTGTGATGCACTTGAAGGGGAGGCTCACTCGCTCCATTGGCCATAGGCCACAGTTGTGACAGATCAGCCTGCAGGCACTCGTGCCGAGGCTCTTTACCGGGTCCTGATAAAATATCGGGATGCGCTTCGCGCCGGCATGAAATTGCTGCCGCTTTATGGGACGCTGGGCGGATTTCTCGCTGCGAATGAAGAAGAAGTAGTAGTAGTAGCATTAGTAGTAGTAATAGTAGTAGTAGTAGTAGGAGTAGGAGTAGGAGTAGGAGTAGGAGTAGGAGTAGGAGTAGCAGTAGCAGTAGCAGTAGCAGTAGCAGTAGGAGTAGGAGTAGGAGTAGGAGTAGGAGTAGGAGTAGGAGTAGTAGTAGTAGTAGTAGAAGAAGTAGTATTAGTAGTAGTTGTAGTAGAGGAGGAGGAGTAGGAGTAGGAGTAGGAGTAGGAGTAGTCGTAGTCGTAGTCGTAGTCGTAGTCGTAGTCGTAGTAGTAGTAGTAGCAGCAGGAGTAGTAGTAGTAGTAGTAGTAGTAGTAGTAGTAGAGTAGTAGTAGTAGTAGTAGTAGTTGGAGTTGGAGTTGGAGTTGGAGTTGGAGTAGGAGTAGGAGTAGGGGTAGCAGTAGGAGTAAGAATAGCAGTTGTTTTTCTTGCTGTTGTTGTTGCTGTTCCTGCTGCTGTTGCTGTTGCGGCCGCTGCTGTTATTGTGGTTGTTGGTAGTTGGTTGTTGGCTGTTGACTGTTGACTGTTGGCTGTTGGCTGTTGGCTGTTGGCTGGTGGCTGGTGGCTGGTGGCTGTTGGTTGTTTGTAGTTGATTGTTGGTTGTTGGTTGTTGGTGGTTGTCGTCGTCGTCGCCGGTGTCGTCGGCATCATTGCCGTCATCGTTGTCGATGTTTGTGGCTCTTCAGCTTTCTGCTAATTTTACGGGCGAAGATGCTTGCTCCAAAGGAGTGGCCTGTCGTCGACTGGCCGCCGGAGCTGGCTGGCCATCCTTGGGGGTATCGCACTTGGCTAGGAGACTTCGGCATCTGCAAGGCTTTGCCGGGGGATGTTGAGGATTGTCGTCGGGGCTTTTGAGGAGCCAACCGCCATTCCTCTCACTCTGCTTGCTTCCGGTCGAGGCCTTGTGTGCCGCTGGAGGAAGTGGAAGAGTACAAACAGGCCTGCTGCATTTCGAGGAAACATGCTTGAACCCAGAATCACGCTTTTGATCTATTTTGCAAGGTGCGATCTTTCTAGGGTTTGCAAGATGCCGTGTTAGGCGACAAAAGAAGCTTTGTGCCGCGAGGTCGATGGCTCCATCTGCCTACTTGTCCACGCAACTGGTTTGGAGGACTTGGGGCCTGTGTACTACAGTGCAGGCAGATTTTTCGGATATCAACAATCGTAACATCGATGCAGAGCATGATGCGTGTTGTCGTTGTCATCACGTCGGCGCAGAGCCTGGTTTTCACGGTGCAAAAGCACTCAAGCGCCCAAGGCTTTGTGTTTGTGACTGATCCATCCAGGAGAATCGGTGAGGAATCCGGGATTTATCGATCTGCGCAGCAGAAATCACAGAGACCGGAGCTGTTCGGCCACAAGAGCTGGGGGAACAAGGCTTCCAGAGAGCTGCTGCACGTGGCCGTTGCAGTTTGCTGGGGGGCTCGGCCGCTTGGATTTGGGTATGTGAGTTGTGCACTTCAGGTCGACGATTTTTCGGGTGGTTCGGTGGCGATTGTATGAAGTACTAGTAGGTGCAGGCCTAGCATCTCCCAGAAGGCTTCAAGTTCCTGGCCTCAAGCCCAAACCACCACCACACCAAATTCTGGCACTTCAACCGGAAATTCTGTGGGCTTTTGTTGAAATCGGCACCGCGAAGAAGGACCAAGGGGTCGGGCAAACTGACCATCCCGTTTGCCTCCGCTTTGTCGTGTCAAACGAGAAAGTACCAACCCGAAAGTCACGAAAGCATTGACCAACAGACGCATCAATCCGGCTCCCTTGGTGATAAGTTTAACCCCGACCAGCCTCAACACACACACACAGACACACAGACACACAGATGCACACGCTACAGTGATGTCGTGCTTAGCCTGATGGTTTGCTGTGCTGCAATGAAGCCCGGGGTGTGCTCCTGAGCTGCTTTTCCCACGACTTTTTTGCTCGCTCAAACTTTGGGCCGTACGGAGTTGCTGAGCTGAGGCCTGCGAAGGCGAATGGGAGGCGGGGCAAGCCCCATGTGAACATATGTGAACGTTGTTCAATGTTGTGCAGTGTTCTTGAAGGACCGTGACATGACAGGTCTCCCACCGCAGCAGTTTTAGCTGTATATCGTTTCATAGCACATCGTCGTCTATTCTTTTTGAGCCTTCAGCTTGCTGATGTCGTTCGGCGAGCCCATGTACATCACTGCGCTGGATTCACGGGTGGCAGAGCCGAACCCTGGTTGTGATGGGAAACTGGGTGCTAGCAGTTTTCTGAGGGCTTTGTTTTGAAACAATCTCCGCCGCGGCAGAGCACCGTGGGATGTGACTGAGGCTATACATCACTGTATCAGATGGTCGGGTCAAGACGACACTGGCTCGGGATACGTCCCAATCGAAGGAGGTGGAGACCACGTATGATCCGCATGACCCGTATGTGCAAGCAGGTGACTTGTCATTCAGGCACGCTTGAGGTTTCCATTCCAAGCCGATGGCCTGCTTGCAATGTGTCGGGTAGAACGAGCTAGCGTGCGGCAAACTGCTAAACTCAAGTTATGCGACTCAGGTATTTGCCGCACGGGGTCCGACCCGGCATCTTACCTGATTGGCATCAGTTTCCTTCTGCTGAAAGTAGAGAGGTGTTCTATTGGCTGTTTGGTTTCGTTAGTTTAGGTGTAGAGCCGTGACGCTTGTTGTGCCAAGGACTTCACCGCTATATCCTGTAAAGAGGAAATGTCCAGATCTTCGTTGAGATGTATCTCAGCATCCAGCAGATGCAGCAGCAGTGACAGTACAACCTGCAGCGCAATGGCTACGGCTACTCGGTTGGACATCTTTCAGGCAACTTGTTGACGATGTGCCAACACCCCGGGCCCCTTGCCTTTTTGTGAGGCTTCTCCCGACGACCGTCGCACGGAGGCCCTTCCCCTGCTTCGCAGGCACGGCGTTGCACGAAGGACCTTGGGCACTGTGCTTCCGACTTTGGACGCGACAGGCCGAGCAGTCCTCAGTGCCAAGCACATGAGATGACAAGCACGAGGCGCGGGGCGACACGAATATCTAGCGGTCTAGCGGCGTGTCCGTCTGTGGTGCAGAAAGGTCAAGGAGGATGCAGCAATCATGTCACCACTGATGTCGTGCCCCCGCAAGGCTTCTCTGGTGTGAAGGTAATGCTGAAGGACGAATGGAGCAGATGCAGGCCTAGAAAACTGACTGCCCTCAATGTTGTTGGGCTTGATGGTGCTGCACGATGCATGTTGCGCCCTCTTGCCTTTGCCAACAAGAGGTCGTATAGGTTGTGCAGGTAGGGCCTGTGGAAGCTCGAAGCTCATGTGCGTTTTGATGAATTGTCGTCAATTGGCTGCCAGAGAGTTTGCATAGCAGGCACTGGCGAGGCAGTTCCACCGTGGCACACTCTCTCACTTCAGCTCTCCATCAAGCTTTACTCGCTGGTTCTTCGAGCAAGGTTCCCGGCCTGTCGCTCGCCTGCAAGCCCCTCTGTGTTCATCGCGACCGTAATTGCCGTAGACTGCAAATGGAAATGCGTGCAGCACTCCTGAAGAATGCTCCCCTCGCTAGCCAGCTGGTCCTCTCGCTAGCCCGCTCTGCTACCCCCTCGCTAGCCCGCTATGAATATGTATACATACATACATACATACATACGTAGGCTCGAGCACCGTAGACAGTGAAAGGTCGGTGCCTAAAATCGAAGTAGCAATGGCAAGTGCGGCAAACAGTGGCACCGAACAGCCACCCATCCGCACGCAAACCCTTACTCCCACCATATCGGTAGAATATCACAATGACAACCAGATCTTTTTGCTGCATCGAAAACCGGACGGATCAGTACAGCGAGAACAAACCAGTGCAATGATTGTGGACGCTATGTATGACATGAAGAAGCGGTCTGCAATGTCAAGCTTGTCAGATATCAGTGGAATCACAGGCACAGCCCAAGCTGGGCCAATCAAGGAAGAGGACGAGGTCGACTATTCAGCACTAGAATGGGGAGACATGGATCCCAACTACAGACGAGAGCTCGAGCAGCGCCCAGATGTGAAAGCAGCCTTACACAAATTTCACCATCGACATAAGATAGCCAGACTCACACCTACTGGAGATTTTCAAGAGATGGATACAACTACCATCCCCGCACCAAACAATCCACCCGCAGTAGATGAAGGACTCAAAGAACAGCCAATCACTGGAAGTGTGTTAGACACAGCCCTTTCGTCATACCATGAGCAGCACATCCAGCCCAGTTTCAATATGTTGGCTGACAGTATCACAGCGTTATCCAATCGGAAAGCTCCGGCAGTGCTGCGGGCTTTGAATCTTCACCAGATGCAGTTGAGTAATCTAGAAGGGGAGATTTGCCATCGCACCGTTCTCCTACACAACGTACCACCCTTGACAAATTATTCTTCGATCCAGTACAACATGCGGTACTTGTGTTCGGCAGCTGGTATGGAGCTTGGCGAGGCAGTGCAGTCCTGTTCAACCCACATCGTTTCCTCTCGCGAGGCTTTATTACGGGTAGTATTTCTACAGCAACAGGGTAGCAAGCAGTTCTTAACGTCCTTCCGCAGAAGTGCCCGGTACTGGCGGGACAATTATGACAGATCTAATGACAGAAAGTTGAGGGTCGAGCGCGACGTTCCGTTCTCGACCCGATTGGAGCGCCAGCCATATTTTGCCCTCCTCGATATGCTATCTGATGCCACTCCCCCTCTCTACGATTCCACATCATTTCGGACGGACATCAACGCCCTCCAGATTTGGAGCCCTGGGGGGAGCCCAGAAAAACTACTGGCACAGGTATTGTACCTCCCATTTCGTGGTGAGTTTCGCTGTATTCTTCTTGTACAACAAAGCTTGTTATCGACTTTGCAAGACTACTTTGGCAAGAATTTCAACGACCGCATGATGAATACACTCATTCTCCTCCAGGCCATCACGAACGCCAGCGCGTACTGCACCACTTTGGCAAGATTCCATCACAGCTCGTCGTTTGATTATTCCAACGTCAGTCCAGCAGAGGCTTTTCAAATGTTTCCGTATATCATCGAGCACCACACATTAGACGATGCGCTGGCCGACCGGCTGGGCGCAGATCCCGGTTTTATTCACAAAGGGTTTGGTGGGTTGAGTCAAGTTGTCAATGCCGCCCAATTCCAACGTGGCATTGACCCAACTGATTATGGCAAGGGCTCACAAGGTTCACGACGCGACGACAGGGTGAAAGGTTCGCCCAAAAAAGGCAAGGGCAAGGGTAAGATGAACAATCGTGACCACCAGCAGACTCGTCACCAACAGTATCGAAATTCGGAGGAGGATGACATTGAAGAGGCCCCCAGTCGGAGGAGTGACTATCCGTTTGAAGAGTTTGACAGACGCCATGATCGTTATCGCGAGGATGAGACACGACACAATCGCCCACATCATGCTAGGGGTGGTTGGAACAGCCACAGAGATATCCGCGACATGCGCCGGGACGTTCGCGACCGCAGCCCCAGCAGAACGTCTCACCATTACGAGCACACCGACCGCTATCATCGTGGCCGCTGACTTCGCATTCGTCCAATTCTTCTTCTTCTCCTCCTACCGCTAGTTTTTCTCCAAGCCACCCACAACAGTTATGACATTGAGATACGGATAAGACCAGGAAATACGGATAAGAGGATGTCACGACATCCAAGCGCCATGAGTTCGAGCTTGATGGGACATGCTGAGTTGCACGTTCGAGTAACAACAGTTTTATCTTTGAGCAGTGCGCGGACAGCTTTGAAGGTCCAGCAGCTGCTAGCCCCTAGTACAAGGTTGAGGGTGGGAAATTGTCTTTTGTGTTTTCGTTCTTCGTCTTTTGTTCATAAGCACGATACCCTCACCCTTCCCGGTTTTTCAACCAACAGGTGTGTGGACAAGAATCTGTCCCAGCACCCATTGGCACGAATGAAAGCTGTGCAGCTTTCTGAGGCACTTTCAAGTAAGAAGCGCAACCGACAGCAACATACACTCAACGGAAACTGGTATAACACCCGACCTTGGTATAAACCTCATCACAAATCTCACCTTTGGAGCACATGTGTCGCTCTTTATAATGGAATGCAAGTTTTTCAGTTCCGAGATTACGCTTCCTACTTCGAGGTCTACGTCTATCGACGTGGGAGTTACTTTATCTTTTGTTCGGACCGGGTGTCTTCTCCGAAACTTTAACACTGTCTACGGAAAGCGATTACCGCCACGAGTGGTGAGCCGGGATGCCGCCGACAGCACGCAGATCCAATGCTCCATAATGTTATTTCGAGCTTTCGTGGTAGACCGCGCGGCAACGAAAATCGCGATGCTTTCGGGGGACACACTCACAGGGGTTTCCGAAGCGAGGAGGCCGTACAAAGGCGTCTCCAAAAACGCAGCTCAAATCGCCGAGAATCACGGCAGAGTTATCGTGCCTATAATCAGGGTTGGGGCCGAGGTGTGGTTGGCCGAGGCCTGTTGTCACCCCCCCCGCCACAACCGAGGCAGTCAGTTTTTGCTCGTGCACAGAAGCAAATGCAGCGCAACGCGCAGGACACTAGTAATTCTTTTTTGTTTCGAAGGGTTCTGTCCACTGCAGTTGCACCATGCAAATTGTATGCTAACACGCTCAATCTTGCGACTTGGAATGTTGAGGGGCTTCGTGAAGTTGCTAAGTATGACCAAATTTTTGCGTTCATGCAACAACATGTTATACACATCCTGGCCATGCAGGAAACTCATTGCGAACGCACGCAGGAGTTCTCGAAGTCAGGTTATCTCATTTTGCACAGTTCCTCCCCATCGTCGCCGAAACACGGAGTCGGATTCATCGTGGCACCATCTCTCCGACCGTATGTACACTCTTTCTTGCCGTTGGGGCCCAGGATGTGCACACTGTCCATAAGTACTTCCCCGAAACCCCTACAGTTGTTCTGTGTTTATGCCCCCAGCCTGGTCCAGGATGCAGCAGACGACAGGCGGAGGAAGCAAGAATTTTGGGATGAGTTTCAAGAACAGGTTAGTACTGTTGATTCACCTGCTTTTTTGCTTATATTGGGTGATTTCAACGCAAGGTTGGACAACAGCATTGACATGTCGTTAACACACATTGGTCCAAATGTTTGGGGCAAACGCCTCTCCATCGATGCCGCAGACAGGGATAATGCTCTGTTCCTGTTTGAAGCTTTGCAAAGTCTAGACTTGCATATCCCCCAAACGTTCTTCTCTACACCCTCGTCCCAACGAGTTACGTACAAAGAAACCACTTGCTCCGATAATTTACTCGCGAGGCCCAATGTAAGTGACTGGGCAGCGTTGGATTTCGTTCTCGCCAGTTTGACCCCAGCATTTCGGTTTATTTCGATCCGCAGTCACTTCCAACAAGCAGTCAACAGTAGACACCTCCCCGTTGTTTGCAGTATCAAAATCGATTTGCCCACACGGGCGCCGCGTCCGGAAAAATCTCCTCCTTTAGATCTTGTTCAAACGTCCGGGTACTTCATGAAATTAGAAGAATCCTTACTCGCCACTTGCGGCGTTAACTTGAAGCCTCCCGAAGCTCCCAATTGCGGTCATGTTCTTGCTTACACCGATGGTTCCTGTCCAAACAATAGGGTCATCTCTCCTGAAAACCCGGCCGGCTGGGGTTTTGTTGTTTCGCCGGTGTTGTACGACCCCTCCCCTCATCCTCTTCCTACCGCGCAGTGGTTTGCTTCGCATGGTAAGGTTCGCACTAGCCCAGATGCTCCGGAATATGCTGGAGCCGAGGTTTCCTCGAACAATACAGCAGAGCTCCAAGCATTACTCGAACTGTTCGACTATATTCTAAATCATTCACCTTTTTCTAGCGGCCAGGTAATTCGTATATACACTGATTCTCAGTACGTGGTTGGCATACTGCATGGCGACTCATTGCCTGCTACGCATCACAGACTGGTTCTTCTTCTCCAAAAGTATTGGTTGGCCATGAAAGCTACATACCATGTATCCGTACACAAAGTTCCATCACATGTTGGTATCCCTGGAAACGAATACGCTGACAGAGTGGCGTACACAGGTAACTTCTCAATTGGCAATACAGGTCGTTTCGCACATTCTGAGGACCGCAGCTTGAGGCCTCCGGTATGTAGTTGGGATCTTTCCTCTTGGGAGGGTAAGTCACTTAACGAGCAAAATCAACACCTCCGTGCAGCTATCGAGGAAGCCAAGAAATTAATCCCATTCCTTCCTTTACAACCTCACAAACCCTGGATTTCACGAAATACCCTTCAACTGATTGCAGACTTCAGGGATTCTGTCGGATTGTCGGCCGATGAAGTGAAATCAACTCGCAATCGTATCAAAGCAGCGGCTAGACGGGATAAGAAGCTGTTCGCAAAGACCCAGTTGTCGAAAGATTACGAAAGCTCTCCTAAACAATGGACCACCATCCGTAAGCTTCGTAAGGAGTTCAAGCCGAGGACCCCAGGCATAAAGGACTCTGAAGGCAAGTTGATGCCTCAACACCGCAGAGCGGATACTATCAAAAAGTATTTGTCAGAAGAAGTGTGGCGCTGCAGCACTCCTTCCCAACAGGCTCTCCCTTCCCTGTACGAAGAAATCCCTTCTATGTTTCGCCCCTTCACCGAAGAAGAGCTTTCCGCTTGTCTTAAGAATCTTTCCACAGGTAGAGCAGCAGGACCTGATACAATCCCAGCTGAACTCGTCAGAATGGCCCCATATTCCGTTAGAGTCTTCCTATTGTCACATTACAACAAGTGTCTGACTCAGGGAGCAGTACCTGACGCGTGGCTTTTATCGGATGTTGTTATGTTAATCAAAGATGCTCGGAAAGATCCCTTGTCCCTGGACAATCATAGAGCCATTTGTTTGACTGATGTCTTCTACAAAGTGTATGCGTCTCTGTTGCAACGAAGACTGGCTATGTATATCGACCCGAGAATACGCGACAACCAATTCGGTTTTCGCCGTGGCCGATCCACGTCTCAACCTATACACGTTTTGCGAAGGCTACTGGAGGCTCACGAACGGCAAGATTCTCCGCTCCATTTATTGTTTTTAGATTGGTCGAAAGCTTTTGACTCTGTTACATTCTGTTCCATTGAGCAGTCATTGGTTCGTATTGGCGTACCTCCTCCGTCTGTGAAGGCGATAATGGCCATCTACAGTTCTCCGCGCTTCCGGGTCAGGGACTCCGGCATTACATCCGAAGAGGGCTTTCAAGGCCGAGGCGTTCGTCAAGGCTGTCCTTTGTCTCCTTATTTGTTCAATATACTGTTAACCTGCTTATTCTGGGACATTGAAAGAAGTTACGAAACAAAATATGGGGTTTTGGCTGGTGTACTGTCGGCTCCATCACGCTTGTGGGACCTGGAACATGCGGACGACACCGTCTTGTTGTCCCACTCTTATGTTCAGCTGAATCGTTTGCTCCACCTTTTGCAACATCATGCTCTCTTCATGGGTTTACGACTGAATCTCGGAAAGTGCAAACATTTGGCAGTCAATTCTCCCCACCGCGTCCACTATGCTCCTGATCCCAACCAGGTTTGTCAGTGTGAAGTTTGCTCGGGCAATATCAAACTCACTACTCCTGTCCCCAAGGTCGACGAGGTGAAGTATTTAGGAATTTTCTTGGATGCAACTGGCTCAGATAGACGCACAGTCAGCGCTCGAATCTCCAAAGCCGTGCATGCGTCCAAACTTCTCAAGCCTTTTTTCTCTCACAGGGGCCTGGGAAGTAAATGGAAGCTCGTCATCTATCGGTCTGTGTTGTTGTCAATTCTGTCTTACGCTATGGAATCATGCTGCATCAAGCCGGTTGATATGCAACGGGTAAACAAGTTTCACTTTCAACAAATGCGCCGCGTTTTTGGTTTGAAATCTTCGTATTATCACCGAGTCATACACCCGTCCAACATCCCGTGCTCAAATCAGTACCTGGCCGAACGCGCCAACATTTTAGTCCCAACACCCACGCCATCCCAACATTTTTCCTTTCAGCGACTCAAACTCCTAGGCCACGTACTCCGCCATCCTGATTCGCATGAGTACACATCTGCATTTGTGTCATCGGGTGCATACAGACATGCTAGCGGATCCACCCGGAGTGGCCGTCCCAGTTTGCATTGGGCTGAGATGGCTATGTCTGAAGCTTATATACGGATACGACATCAAGATACGGCTATGGCTCCTGGCTTGGTCCGAATACATGATTCGTATTGGACAGTGCCCTCCATTCGAACGGTGAAAACAGTGCATAACTCTGAACACATCCCGCGCATGGACAACACAAAGCTTTTTCGTGTGATAAATACAAGAGCTCAAGACAGGTTGCTATGGAATGCGCTTCTTACAAAGCCTCGCAAAGCAGACACATCATGATACTGCCATGGTTGATGGGCATACAGACCGTTTGCCTTGCACACACAAAAAAAACATACATACGTACATACATACATACACGCACACAGATATATGCATATATACGTATATACACACACATACCTGTACATATACACATACATATACATATACATATGCGTATACGTATACGTATACATATACATGTGTATATATATATATATATATATGTATATGGTACCCCTGCCCCTCTCCGCAAACAAAAGTACCTCCAACGCATGCTTGCCTGAACCCTTATCTACGAACCTGTGTATATTCTCCATCCATGTATACATATATATATATATACATGCACTTGTATTTTGTAGTTCGACTCAAGACATCTTACTACAGACATGAGCATGTACATGAGTTATTACAAGAAACATGCACCAAATGCTCCTCGCAAACGAACGAAACCAGAGCACAACTTCCTGCATTGAAAAAAAAAGAGCTTCAATGCAGCCAGGCCCGCGGAACCAAGACCCATGAACCATGAACCAAGATGCCCAGGACACCTCGTTGTTTTGATGACACCCGGTGTAGTAATGAGTTGATTGCCTAGTCTATGCCCTACTTGGGCACCTTATACATGGCATTCGCCATCGTCACAATACCGAATCACTTGTCCACCTGCTAAGTTTACAGGGCTTGGTTTCAGCAACACCAATGACGGCCAATTAGGGCTGAAAACGTGACGAACCCGATTCTTTGTAATGTTTCTGTTGGCTTCCTCAAAAACACCATCAATCCCTTTCTGGCAATACCGTGATGCAATTGCATAGCACCAAGTTCTGCTAGCTTGGGCATCGCACTCCGTACAACCTGTGTTTCAATCTTAGTTGGAATGCTTATCTCCGTACGCTCAGTGTGTTTCTTATCTTCAACTCCTTATCCGGACCCCTGCAGCCTTTACAAGCTGTAGCATGTTGCCTGCTGCGACCCTCTATGAGGACAACAAGACTCAAGACGTTAGGGTGCGGCTGTTGGGCTGTAGCATCATCGCTTCAAAGAGTCATGCCTCGTGGTTCCGACTGGGAAAGGTTCCCTGTTAAATCCGCACTGTCCATGAAGCCCGAATCCAAGCTCGGGTCGAGATTGCCACGATGCTGATGGTAGCAGCACCGCTTAGCTGATTAAGGTTTTTGTTCGCTAGGAATATCATTCGTATTCACACTTTTCGTTATTGGCACCACGACTGTGCGTTGTAATGTCCAGAGGTTATCCTTTGAGTCAGTCAGCTTGTTGGGGATGTTGGCACCTGAGCCACTCACCTGGGCCCTCGGTGGTCTGAGGCTTTGATGTCACGCAGTGTTTACATCGGGTGAACATCCCGCCAGCTAAAGAGGAAATTCCCGCGAAATCACCGAAATTGCAAGGTAGCCGAGCTGGGGGCTGTGCTCGTGGCTGGCTGGCGCGAAGCGAAGCCCTGTTAGGGCCCAAGGTCTTTAGAGCTCGTAGAAGAAG
Organism: Symbiodinium sp. clade A Y106; assembly: GCA_003297005.1. Lineage (NCBI taxonomy): Eukaryota > Dinophyceae > Suessiales > Symbiodiniaceae > Symbiodinium > Symbiodinium sp. clade A. The sequence continues at coordinate 57,808 of BGNK01001291.1, read as the reverse complement.
GGATGACTCATTCGGTACATGTGTGTTACTGATGCCCGGGCCGACAAGGAAGCGCAATGTACGTAGCTCTATGCAAGAATTGATGTGTGGTTTCATGAGCGTGTGGACGTAGAGGCCACCATTTCTTTGCCACTGGTATGCGACATCATGCAACGAAACTGGGCCGAGGTGGTGCTGCAATAAAAGCAGCCATGACTGGAGACACAGGAGGCTTGCGCAAAGATTGCAAGCGTGGAGCACTCAGCATTACAGGCTGCATGGGTGCTACCACTGGGAGACATGTGTCATTGCCGGCCTCTCTTGTTTCCCTATGCTCCGTCGTTAAGCAATGACAATCTGCCAAGTGAGCTTCGTTCCCCACATCGACTGCAACATTGCTGTGGGTCTTGTGTGTCTCGCTTCCTGAGGCCCTGAACAATGGGATCGCAAGCTTGCAGCTGACGTAGTGCGTGCAATGATCATTCTCCCTGAGAACCCAAAGCATTCCAAGCGGGCTGCAGAGTCTTGGCGGGCTCCAAAGCGTTAGATATTTTCTTGTTTGGCTTTTTCGTGGTTTCGAATCGATTCGAGTCGAGTTGAGCATGCTACAGGACACTGCCTGCAATGCAGTACATGGCGGTACATCTTGAGTATACCAACAGAGCACAGATGACACATACTGAGATGATGCATTATGATCTACTGTTCGACGGTTGGATGTTGTGGAAATACTACGGCAAATACTTTGGCTCTTGACAGTCTGTTCGATTGTGCGAGAAGGATTTAACAGGAGAGGGATGTATTAGAATATCTTGTAAGCCACCACATGTTTCAGTATGTCACTCTGACACTGTCATTTGATTGGTTTTCCATGTTATCTTCGTGTTTTCTGTTTCCTCTTGGCCTTTTCCAACGCTTTCTGGTGTAATGTAATGCTGAACCGGAGCCGTCGCGTCTGGAACTTTGCTTCCTCTTGCACTGCTTCGGTGTTGGCCGAGGACTGGATCAGATCAGATGATTTTCTGAGCCAGATTTTGGAGTTCAGGGTAGTAGACACTTCAGCAGAGCTTCCTCATGTGCTTGCACAGTTGAACGACACCAAGGCACAGTCTGTTGTCAGGCTGCGGTTCTAGCAAAGGCTTTCATCTATTTCGTCGTGTTACATTGTTCACCCACCGTAGCTGCTAGGAAATTGAATAATGAGAGGAGATGGGGTGTGGTTCTCATTAGATCGTGCACTTCACAAGCAGCCCCGAAAAAGACGCCGATGCTGTGTTTGGAGCATCTGCCCCTGAGTTTGCGGCTGGTCTACCGTGATGCCTCGCTGATTTATGCGTGAAGCATCCGCCTTTTTCCTGAGCCGCTTGCTGCGTCTATCGGGCAGAGAAGCACGCCACAGCATGCCGAATAAGGGTTTGCGAACCACGGCACGCCATTCAAGTTGGACATGCGGGGTGGCTCAGATAGGGCATTGTAGCATTAAGACACTCGCGTGCTAATCGTGGTCGTGCAGCTGATACTAGTTGGACTTCCGGAGAGGGGACTGTCAGTTTAGAGTTCAGATTAGAACGCCCAGAACGCCACGAAGAAGGTGAGTGAACTCCTGGAAGCCCAAATGTCAAGATGTCCTAGATGCACAATATGCTATATGGAACAGTACAGTTTTGAGTTCAGGTCGTTGCATCGTTTACTCGAGCCGAGACCGTGCTTTTGTACAGACAGCCTGTGCTTTGCTACTGCTGTGCGATTCGTGTTGATACATAGATGCCACATTTCGCACACTTGTTGCCATGCAGAGACGATGTTCAACTCATTTTGTACACGAGCGCAACTTGCAGGAGCTCAGGCAGAATGTGGCTGCCTGTTTCATTTTTGTTCTGCTCTCCACTCGGCCAATCACCACACGTATGATGTGTGCTGAATCGCCGTATGGCAAGTCAAGAAAGTGCTTGCAGAGAGCAGCCCCACCAGAATAGTGCACCCATGGATTGCCGCAGAAAGGTGGTAGTGAGCCTTTCCTCTGCTGCCAAAGCCAAACCTGGCTGTGGCCGATGGCTGACGCCATTGGTAAAATTTGCGCAGGCATGGACCTTTCTGGTGGTGCTCAGCCGAAAATCCTTTCTGGTGGCTCAGCCGAAAATGCCCGCGTGAGTTTCTGGCCCCTGCACACTAAGAGTCTAGAGAATACCACAGCTTGATGCATCTGCTGTATCCCACAATCAACTTGCAGATATGCTTGCTTGATCCAATCGAATGTAATACATGCATGACACGCAAACAAGCTGCACCACAAGATTACACACTGTGTGTGAGATGAGTCTATCTCAACTACAAAGCTCTGCTCTGCTGCTAATGCATGGTCATAGGCTGCCAAATAAAGCAATTCATTGCAGCAATCAGTAATCGTTGGGAATTTCAGGTTGCTACAGTGCTCATACAGGTGCAGCTATGTGAAATGTGAGGCACGAGCTGATAACGACTTGCAATGCAGTATTTTGAACTTGGCCGTGCGCAACGTCCGTCTGTCCTAGACTGGTGCATACTCCGACAACAGCCATGTCTAGGAGGCATGTATAGAAGCTTGGATATTTTCGGTCATCACACGTGAGGCGCCGAAGAGTCAGCGCTGTCAGCATTGCCCTTGGAGACGGTGCTTTCTTCTGCCCACCCTGTGAATCCTTGCAAACATCAAAGCTGCAGATTCGGGAAGAGCCGGCATTCGTGCTTTGGACTCTGAGGTTTAGATAGACGAAGTCCATGCCCTCACCTCCGAAGCAGGATGCAGCAGGGCCGAATAGTAGCCTATCTGAGAAGCCCACAGACAACAACAAGTTTCTGCACATCGCAGCCATCGCTGATCATGCTGCGAGGAAGAGGAGGAGCAGGACGAGCTGACGATTGATGGTGGCAGCACAAATGCGTGGCAGTGGGCAGACTCCGATGCGGAGGCAAGAATATGTTCAAATGCTTTGCGAAGACTTCGCTCTTGTCAGTATTTTGGATTAGGTCATAATTTCATCATGCTTACATAAAACCATATGCAATCTCCAGCTACATGCAGTTCCACACATAAGCGAATGTACATAAAGTACCATGCACTATTCCTCTAGCATCGTATGGTGTTGCGTACGCGGTCCATGATCGCTGCTCAGGGTTTTCTGATATCTTAGAGTATCTTCAATAATGAGCTGCATCTCCTCATGTCGTTGCTCCTTCGGTGGCCTAGAGTATCCTGCACGTCTTGCTGCATCTGTTTGACTTTTTGAAAGGGACACTGTGGGGAGCCAGTTTTCCCACACAGTGGATTTCAAGGGTTTCTTAGATGCGGTGTCCATTGTCTTGAAGGACTGTTACTTATACTGCTTCATTGACAAACCCACCCGCTTGAAATTGCAGTCTCATGCAGCACAACTAAACTAGCAAATGGGAGTAGAACTGTGCATAGCGGAATATGGGGACGGGCCGATTTCAGTCGATACGGGTCGACTGTTGTCCAACTGTCCAACACCTGAAAATGGTCCTGTTTGGTCCAGATGAACATGGCCCATGGCGGCTGAACGTGCTGAAGCGTGAAAGAAATCAAGATTATGCTGCACAAGCGAATGTTGTGGAAGAAAGCATATAGGAGAGCATTGCAGGCTCCAGGAGAACGTTGGGGGGTGTAGGAGATCGCAAGAGAACGTCGGATAGCAAGGCAGAGAGCAATCACAGTAGAATAAATTGTAAGAGGCATGCTTCCACCACGGTATATCGTGGTTTCGTCAGACAAGATAATGTAGTCGACACTTCACGGATGGGTGTGGCAGGGCTGCATACTGCGAGGTTGTAAAGTGTCGCTACAGCCCCAGCATGGCAGGACGCCGCGGTACATGGCTTGTTATGATATTATGTGGTGTGCTGCAGTGTACGTAATTGTAGTGGGCTCGAGTCCGCTATCATATGTTGCAGTGTAGTACAGTATGAAATCATTTCAATGCAGCCGTGTTGTATAGCGGGATATCATACTGTCTGTGCTATTTTAACTGCAGTCAGTATAGCACGAATGATGATAATTGGGTTTGACACATGTAGTATGATCTGCTGCAGATCTTGGCATAGAGTAGACCACTCTCGCATACTCTTGCATTTTCTGATCTATTGCGTGTTAGGGTTCTGAAAACCAGCGCACTTACTGGCGCAGTGCGAAGTTCAATTGTGGGTACTAGTTCTTCCCTAGAAGCTTCACCCGTGCAACCTGAAAGTTGCAGTGAGCCTTAGGAAGCATCTCCTTTTACGCGACCAGGGCATGAGGGCTCCTCCATCAGCTGTGCGCAGGTACCAGACGAAGAGCTCCCAACTCCACCCAGGCTCTCGCAGTATTTTGCAGGGCACAGCTGTCTATTTTGTGCTTTGAGCAGATGCTGATTGCTGCGCTCGCACTGTAACGCGCAAGCATGGCGTGCCGTTGGTTGCTACACCGCTCTCGCGCTGTGCTTCGGACCTCCAGGATTCCACAAAGGTTGAGACTTTCTGTGATCCTGTTGGGCGACGACGGCAAGATCGACAAGGCAGCCTTGGCAGCCTTGCCGGTGAGCTCAATGCTGACAGCTGGTGCAGGAGCTCGCCGGCTATCGCCCGCCTGCACCAAAACTGGATGAAGTGGCCGACTTGTTGTGGGATTTGGAAGTTGCCGACGAGGACTTGCTCACTTCGACAAATTTAGCGTCTTTAGCAGACTCAACTAATTGGTCACGCGCAATATTTCGGCTTTGCCTCAAAGCTCGGGTTCATGCAACGAAGCACTTTCATTTGCACTTCGGCAGATTCGACCATGTTCCGCCAGGTGCGTTACTTTTTCATGACATGCTGGCTCGAGAGTAAGAGTCCAGCAGTCGCAGCCAGTTGCGGCAATCTCAACCAGCGATTTTAAGCAGATGTTGCGAAGGAGACGTTATTCGCCCTGAAGTCCGAAGTACCGAAAACTCACATCCGAAATCCGCGCACGCACAAACATGAACAAGTATGGGCAGGAAGCCACGCACTAGCAAGGACAGAGGGGCATGAACGGCATGTGAGCATCATACGCCATTCCCCCCGTTCCCACCCCCAAAAAACGCCCCAAATGCACCACTACCAATTCAGGGCCCCTGGTTGCAGGCAATCTGTGCGTGCCCCACGAGCGTATTAATTTTTCACAACAGCTCGATAAATCGGCAATGCGAGGACCTCGACCTGGACTCCATGCCGCAGACGACGGTCTTGTTGCCGCCTCAGAGGATCAGCGAGTCGTGAATCGAAGTCGCTGGTCATTTTGTCAGGCCAGCCGCGAAACGAAATCATGACGACAGCCTGGGCCGCTGCCGCAGAATGGCGGACCCCGGTGTCCTCTCACTCGCAAACAGAATAGTTTCTTGGAAACTTCATGACGTTTCATGATTCTCAATCAGGCACATGCTGAGCGCGTGAAGCTTGAGTCAAGCTGCACCTGCCAACCCGAACGACAAGTAAATTCTCTGTCCGAAGCCCTGCAGCAGGATCCCAAGCTGCCAGCTGTCAGCCATGCCCAGCCGCGACCGCTTGAGTTGACAGGAGTCGGAATGTTGGAGTTCTTGGTTCCAGTTTGCTGCAGTGCAACATACTGCAACCTTTCACTGCGACAATCAAGAGAGCTGGAGTCGTGGGCCTTTCGGATGGAAGGTGGTAGCAGAGGCCTGAGATTTTCTGACTCGTGCCAGAAAGCCATACCGTTCCTTTGAGAGCCCTCGACTGATCGTGGACAAGGCGTGTGTGAGCAAGTTCCAACACTGAACGGCGTTTCAGCAACTTTCTGCGAGGTAGCGACGCTGGTCGACAAGATTTCTCAACGCATATCGTCTGACACAGATGGTGCGCATGAGGGTTGACAGAGGGTGCCAAAGTGTTCAGATTGCAACCAACCGCGGTAGAGTCAGGTACCATTCTACCTACGCCACGCTCACCGCCCGTGATGGGAAGGTTGTCGAGAGCTATCGAGGCTCTGGGTGACGCGCTGCTGTCGTCGCTGCTCTTGTTTCCAGAAATCAGCAGAAGGCAGCAGAAATCGACCTGGTGAAACACTTTGTGTACCCAAGCCTTGCAGGTTGGAACCAAGTTCAAGGATGTAACCATCCCGGCATTGCGGTCCACCACAAGAGAAGAGGCCCGACAAAGTTCGATTGTGCACTTGGCAGCTTGCCTCGCCAATTCTTCCTGCAGAAGTTTGTTGTAGTGTTTTTTCATGATTGTGACGACGAGGCAACGAAGCAACAGGTGGTAGCCGTCGTGGCAGCAAAGTCCTGGTGGTGGTGGTGGTGGTGGTACTCATACTGGCGCGAACACAACCGCGAGTAGCAGCAGCACAAGCAGCTGGAGGAACTCAGCATTAGCATTAGCAGTAGCAGTAGCAGTAGCAGTCGTAGTAGTAGTAGTAGTAGCAGTAGTAGTAGTAGTCGTCGTCGTAGTAGTAGTAGTAGGGGTAGGAGTAGTACGAGAAGTAGCAGGAGTAGCAGGAGTAGCAGCAGTAGCAGTAGTAGCAGTAGTAGCAGTAGTAGCAGTAGTAGCAGTAGCAGTAGCAGTAGCAGTAGCAGTAGTCGCAGTCGCAGTCGCAGTGGCAGTGGCAGTGGCAGTGGCAGTGGCAGTGGCAGTGGCAGCAGTTGTCGTGGTGGTGCTAGCAAGAGTCGGAGTAGCAGTAACAGTAGCAGTGGCAGTGAAGGTGGCAGGCGCAGGAGCAGCAGTAGCAGTAGCAGCCGTCGTCGTAGCAGTAGCAGTAGCAGTAGCAGTAGCAGTAGCAGTAGCAGTGGCAGTTGGAGTAGGAGAAGGAGTAGGAGTAGGAGGAGGAGTAGTAGTAGCAGCAGTAGCAGTAGCAGTAGCAGTAGCAGTAGCAGTAGCAGTAGCAGTAGCAGTAGCAGTAGCAGCAGCNNNNTAGCCGTAGCCGTAGCCGTAGCCGTAGGGGTAGGGGTAGTGGTAGTGGTAGTGGTAGTGGTAGTGGTAGTGGTAGTAGTGGTCGTAGCAGCAGCAGCAGGAGGAGGAGGAGTAGTAGTAGTAGTCGTAGCAGCAGGAGGAGGAGGAGTAGTAGTAGTAGTAGTCGTAGCAGCAGCAGGAGGAGGGAGTAGTAGTAGTAGTAGTGGTAGTAGTGGTCGTAGCAGCAGCAGTAGTAGTAGAAGTAGATGTAGAAGTAGAAGTAGAAGTAGAAGTAGAAGTAGTAGCAGTAGTCGTAGTAGTAGTAGTAGTAGTAGTAGTAGCAGTAGTAGTAGTAGTAGTAGTAGTAGTAGTAGTAGTAGTCGGAGTATTAGTAGTCGTCGCAGTAGTAGTAGTAGCAGTAGTAGCAGTAATAGTAGTAGTAGTAGTCGTTGTAGTTGTAGAAGAGGAAGTAGTAATCGTAGTCCTAGTCCTAGCCCTAGTCGTAGTCGTGGTGGTAGGGCTGGGGTAGGGGTCAGCGGGGTAGGGGTAGGGGTAGCAGAAGCAGGATTAAAAAATCGTCGTAGTAGTAGCAGTAGCAGCGCTAGCTGTAGTCGTCGTAGCAGTCATAGCAGTGGTGGTATTGTTAGTAGTATTTCTACTAGTACTAGTAACTAGTAACTAGAAACTAGTAACTAGTACTAGTACTAGTACCAGTACTAGTAGTAGTACTAGTACTAATACTAGTTGTACTGGTAAGTGACTGCTAAACAGCAGTAAGTAGCAGAAGCCAGTAGCGAGTAGCCAATAGACAGGAGCAATAGCTTGTGGCCAGCCGCAGTAGCAGTAGCAGAATCCCCGTTCTACGTGATCCTGGCCGGAGTGATATCGCACTTTCAGGCCAATATGTCTCGTGGTTTGACAACTCCTTGGCGAGCAGAGGCCAGTGTCTGGCCTGCCATCCTCTTGACAAATGGCCAAAAGAATCCTTACAGGGCTCTGGCACTGATGTGCGGCTCGGACACCGAGAATAATCTAGAATGCAAGGCTCTGAGGTTCTAATCTCGATACCTGCTGAGTACAGATTTGATTTCGGTGGCATTCAGTCGACTCGCCAGGCTCGCCTTGTTTAGTGTTACAAGTTCATGTGTGTAGTCTAGCCAAAACCTTAAAAGAGCCGACCAGGTATACAGGGCAGCCTTTTCCTAATTCAATTTGCCTGGAGATGAGACTCGAGGGCTGGAGCGACCCGGACATACGAAGATGAGACGCGAATGGTAGGGAAAAGCTAAGAGTCCGGGTCGCTGTTTCGCGTGTTTCTAGCGTCCTAATACCGAACAGGCACACTGAGCGCCCAAGCTTCTGACACCAGGAGGTTCAGCCTGGGAGCAAGGCGGCGGCAGCCGAGAGCCTGCAAATTGATGAGGTTCCTGCAAAGTGCATGCAGATGGGCAACACACGTTAGGTGGCACTGTAGTATTTTACATGGAGCGTGAACTCTGGGGAATGTGTTTTTTTGTTTTGGGGCCTCAGAGCTTCCTCGATCATTGGTACTCGTAGCATTCGCCTGGGCTCCAAGTGTTCTCAAAGGGTTTGCAGAGGGGTGCAACCGGGGTTTCTCGAAAGGAAGCGTACGCGGGTATCGCACGGCCGAAAGCTTCAGCGTCCCAGTTCCGTACCAAGAGCAGGATATAATGCTGTGGATGGGCCACGGATGGTGGAATTAGTACAAGTATCAGCGCGAACGACTGGCCAAGAGTTTTTAGTTCGGCGTAGTGCGTGCATCTGGGTAAGATGTTCTGCATGGTTGACATTATATTACATTCGGGTTTCGATGCGTGTATGTAGGCATCTTTGAAGAATGGTGAGTGTCGATTTTCGGGTTTCAGTACGGAGATGGGAGTATCAAGACGTCAGATGAACGCACGTTTGCTTGGAAACTGTGTGCGCTCCTTGCTGCAACCGTACTCGCAGTTCGAGAGTGTCGTGGTGTGAAGGTGAGATTTGCCTTGGCGCGACGTCTGCCCTAGTCTCGAGTCTCACACCTCCACAACCCTCGGACATGGCATCGCCGGGGGGATACATGCACCTCCCTGGTTCGTCGTAGTGGTTGTCTAGGCTAGTGATCTGGACAACCGACCACCTTTCTCAAAAACATGCTGAAGAGGTGTGTGCGGGTGGGGCTTCTTCAAGTACAGGGAACATTTCTTCAGGTAGAAGCATTTGTAGTCACCGTGTCTTCTACACTACACCACAGAATCGGAGGTTCTGGGAGGTTGACAGCGCATGCCTGAGAACTTCAACGCGACAGCTCGTTCTACAAGAGACCAGACGCCGACTGGGTAGTTGCAGCTTGAAGGTGCCGTGCATTTACTCCTTTTTGCGCAAACAGTTTGCCGACGTGAACTTGCACAATCGGAGGCGCCACTCTGCACTCTGCGTGTTTTAGAGTCAGAGCGTCCTGAACTGCGCTGTTTCGGCAGGGCTGTGACGGAGTCCGACTTGATCTCCTTCGTCCGCTCCAGAGCAAGGCATATGGGTCATGCTCGGGGCTCGTTTGGGCTCTGGTCCGGACGGTGGTCGTGGAGGAGAGGCTGAGGTGCGCGCCAGCCAAGGTCCCCGCAGACTTCGAAGATCTTCTTCGCGAAAGCGGTCGACGTGCAAGACTCAGACGTTGTGATTTTGGGCTTCTCGTGGCTTGCGTGGCAAGTGATCATACAGTGCAGCCCATTCAATGAGGCTGCTTTCAGCAGGCAGCTGTGCGAAAGGAAGGTATCCGCTCAGAGGCGGTCCCTGCCGAAAAGCACTGTTCATGCTGATGCTGAATCTGCAGTGCAGGACTGGGTTCACTTTGGCTTACTTCTGGTGTCGTCACCTTCAGCGCCGACGCAGCTGCTCAACAGGCATGGTGTCGCGAAGTTATTTGAATGCCGATACTTAGACTTCCTTGTGGTTTGCAGTAGCAGTGGCTGTGTGAGCCGGGACTGGTAGGATGATGGGTCGAGGCTAGAAGACAGTGTAGGGGCAGCTCCGAACAAAGTCCGGCTCTTTGGTTGTCCTTGGTGTCCAGGTAGAAGCATCAACTTACCCAGTCGAGAACAAGCCTTGTAGCTCCTGGCCTTGAAGTCCGCAGAGAGATGTCCTCACGTGGAATCCGGTTTGAGATGTGTGTTGCAGGGAGAGGAATATTCATCCTCGTCCAGACAGCTTTTGTCTGTTGTCACTTCAAACTACAGACGGTAAACATCAGCCTAGGATTAAACCATATTAAACCTTTCTTTCCAGGCGGCTGCGGCGTGAACTGGTGGCACCGACGCTTTTCACTGAAGTGCAGGGACTTTGTTGTGCAGCCATAGGTGCACAAGGTGAAAGGTAAAAATAGCAGGACTGTCGTGAACAAGAAGCCGCAACCTGCGTCTGTCTTTGCAATGCCTGGGACTTGTCGTAATGAGCTGACTTTTGCTCACATCCCAGCAGACGCACATGCACCTAACCGAAATCCCCACGCCAGACCATCAGGACCAGAAGTCATGTCGGTGACGTGTGCAGTAGCGATA
>BGNK01001291.1:4878-44878 GCA_003297005.1 Symbiodinium sp. clade A Y106 | reverse complement strand
CTCCATGTTCGCACAGGTCGCAGAGCAGATTGTTTGGTTTCTTGAATATTCCGTGTTTACAAGGACACGTTTTGAGCATGTCTACAGATGCTCTCCGCCGATGCAGCCACACCATGCCAAGTGACTGGAAAAGGCCCATGAGTCCCTGTTGCGCGAGCGGCAGATCCCTGTAATGCCTCCAAGTCTTGCTTCTGGTCTTCGGAAGCTGAAATCGGATGGCACTGGCCAATGCTTGTATTTGGCTCGGTATTGCTCACAGACTCCACGGAAATTTGCTTGTTTCGTATTACCAGCTTGGGATGGTCGCAGATACTTGCCAAGATCAACGAAGGGGATGTTTGTTTACTTCTACTTTCTATTTTNTCCACGGAAATTTGCTTGTTTCGTATTACCAGCTTGGGATGGTCGCAGATACTTGCCAAGATCAACGAAGGGGATGTTTGTTTACTTCTACTTTCTATTTTCGTAGCCAGGGAAAGCCAGTGTCTACAATGGTCCCACCTTGCTAAGTCCTCTGGTTCAAGCAGTGAACTTCGAAGTCCAACTAACAAAAACAACTCAACAACAACACAGCTTCGCTTTCTACCCTGCAAGTGCTTGTACGTGGGAGCTTTGTTCTGGGGGAGGCGATCTCCTTAAAGTGCAACCTGGTCATAGTATTGGTCCTCGGAAGCGCTGGCATACACCCTTACTTGCTTGACTCTTTTACTTACTACGAGCTTTTATTCAAATTGCATCTCTTCCAAGACCATGGCTGGGCAACGAGTGCAAGGGTTTTAGCCCCTTTGTTGCCGGATGGCGACTGTACGGCATCCAGGTATCCAGGCCGGACCTGTCAGGTCTGTGGCTGCACACTCCGGATTACATGGGCTTGCAATCGTACTTACGAGTCTGGATTTGCCTAGTAGTCCGTAAGGCTTTTTCCGCAAGGCCCAGTAGTCCCGCACGTCGGGTAAGGCTGGACATGCTGTCTACTTGCCAAGCTGGCAAACTCTGCCTACCAGGCAATTCTGAGGCCGCTGTTGTGCTAAGTTCCCGTTGGAAGCAAAAGTTGGTCTTTAGGCAGTCTTAGACCCAGACTGGTGAGGTAGCTTCTTGGTCTAAGACGCCCACTCTCCATGCCAGAGCACTTTGTTGATGGAATGCTACTGCTGCCGCATGGAAAGAATGGCCCTCTGTGGCAGCGATGGCGTCCCTTCGTAGATTAACTTCCTGACTGGAGGTCTGCTGTACCTTTATGGCTGCCTAGAGTCGTAAGCTTTAGTTTCATTTCTTGCTGTTTTCTCTGCTTGAAACAAGCACAGCCACCGAGCAAAACCCGCAGGTTCTGTGAGGGATACCCCTGAAGTTCTGTTTTGCGAACAACTGCGCGTGCTGCGTCCTCGGACCGGCGCGCAGGTGCAGTTTTGCGCTCCACGGGCTGAGTCCACGGACCGCCGTGAAGCAAGTCTTGCTGAGCTTTTGNCTGTTTTGCGAACAACTGCGCGTGCTGCGTCCTCGGACCGGCGCGCAGGTGCAGTTTTGCGCTCCACGGGCTGAGTCCACGGACCGCCGTGAAGCAAGTCTTGCTGAGCTTTTGGCAGATTGCTGCGACCCAAGGCTGCCAGCTATGGGGCCGTTGCTAGCTGCTTTGCTTGGCCTATAGTTTGGCCCGTCAAGTTTCTTCCTCGCTGTTTCTTAGGCCTAGCTTGGTGAGTTTGGGTGTTGGTCTGATAAGACGTGCCCCATAGCTGGCCATTCGCCAAGGTGCGGGACTACCCGCACGAACGTCTGAATGCATGCTGCTGCTGCTGCTGCTACTGCTGCTACTGCTACTGCTACCTGCTCCTGCTCCTGCTCCTGCAACTGCAACTGCTACTGCTACTGCTACTGCTACTGCTCTACTGCTACTGCTCTACTGCTACTGCTCTACTGCTACTGCTCTACTGCTACTGCTCTACTGCTACTGCTCTACTGCTACTGCTCTACTGCTACTGCTCTACTGCTACTGCTCTACTGCTACTGCTCTACTGCTACTGCTCTACTGCTACTGCTCTACTGCTACTGCTCTACTGCTACTGCTCTGCTGCTACTGCTCTGCTGCTACTGCTCTGCTGCTACTGCTCTGCTGCTACTGCTCTACTGCTACTGCTCTACTGCTACTGCTCTACTGCTACTGCTCTACTGCTACTGCTACTGCTACTGCTACTGCTACTGCTACTGCTACTGCTACTGCTACTACTGCTGCTGCTGCTGCTGCTGCTGCTGCTGCTACTGCTACTGCTACTGCTACTGCTACTGCTACTGCACCTGCTACTGCTACTGCTACTGCTACTGCTACTGCTCTAGCTCTATTGCTACTGCTCTACTGCTACTGCTACTGCTACTGCTACTGCTACTGCTACTGCTACTTCATTCCAATCGCAGCCGGTTGCTCAGCTTAGCGTTTCAGCTAATGGCAGTGCACTGCACCAGTGCCTCTGGGGCACTATGACCACAAGGTCGAGTTCCGCTACGAATAGCTGCAAACTCGAGGCCTACTCAGCGCATTCGCAAGACCCAGCGTTCTCGCTCTTGCTGACTAGGTATGCGAACGGTGGATNACAAGGTCGAGTTCCGCTACGAATAGCTGCAAACTCGAGGCCTACTCAGCGCATTCGCAAGACCCAGCGTTCTCGCTCTTGCTGACTAGGTATGCGAACGGTGGATACCAAATGTACAACTAAAAGTCAAAAATGCTCAGACTGTCAAAGGCATCACGGAGCACAAACGACGCGAGTGCATCGCGTGCTAACGCGGCTGGTTGGCAGAAGCATGAGCACAGTGACCAAAACTGGCACACTAAGCATCAGACAGTAGGGGCCGTCAATGGCGCCACTAGGCTCACTCCAGAGATTTCAGCGCCCAAGGGAGGTCTGGTCGCCAACAGTGCACGCAAGTGTAGAAGCAGAATACCCCTGAAGGCTGAGTGACAGGGTCTGCAATCCATGGCATCTACGCAAAGCCAGTCAGGCAAAAAAGCGTCCCGCTAGTGAGAAACAGCTGAGCCGGAGTGCTTACTGCTATTGCTACTGCTACTGCTACTGCTACTGCTACCGCTACCGCTACCGCTACTGCTACTGCTACTGCTACTGCTACTGCTACTGCTACTGCTACTGCTACTGCTACTGCTACTGCTACTGCTACTGCTACTACTACTACTACTGCTACTGCTACTGCTACTGCTATTGCTATTGCTACTGCTAGTACTACTACTAGGACGACGACGAGGCGGAGGAGGTGGAGGAGGTAGCTTGAGGCCCCAGAGGAAAAAGAGTATCCACTGCAAGGGCTCTTCCGGTTTGGCATCAGAACCACGCATAGCTTCTCTCACAGATGCTCGACGTCGATGAAGGCAAGCCCTAGATCCGAAGCTCACAGCTTCACCTAAGCCAGGCCGGCAATTCTGTTTTCCTCCGAGAGGCAGGGCTGCATACTGCTTCGGTTATCTCGATTTCGGGCTTCCGGGGACCAAGTTTACCACATACGAGTTCGGCTGATTGGCAATTTAAGCGGACCTTTCATTGCCCCCCCGGAAGGCAAAGCTGCAGCTGCATGCTTAATTATCACCGGTACGTGCGTTTAGCCATGGGTACTTGAGGTATTTGATAAGCCTAACAAGGACGTCTTGCACTGACGCATGGTATCAATGGTACATTGCAAAGCATGATCAGGACCTTGTCCTGATTAAGGTGCTTGCAGCAAAGTTTATATGCAATGCCGGATGTCACGCACAATCTGCCATCGCTTTTCTTCCTGCTCCAGATTTTCTTGTTGGGGTCATCTTGGTAGAGCGTCAGTGGGTTCGCTTGATGCCAGCCATAAAGATTCAGGCCGTCGATGCTTTTGAACGAGCTGATTCGCGGGGCTGCAACCCCAGTCACCACGAAGATCATCGAAGAGAGTTGCTGCGTCAGAATGTTGTCAATTCGAGAGGTTTAATTCCGAATGCAGCATTTGCTCTGTGCGGCTTCGCTGCGCATCTGCAGGTAGGGGCTCCTTGCACTTGCGGGACATCGAGGTGATTCTCAGAAGGATTAGGTTTTTGCACACGCGAGACGGATATCAGCTGCGGTGGATTCGGTGGATTCAGGCAACCTTCTTGGACTGCGAGGAGTTGCTCTCGCAGGCTGTCAAAGCATGCCTCCCGACATTGAAGTCGGAACGTGAAATTGCGTTACTTGCAATTCTTGCGAGAAAGCTTGTGCCGCATGGCCACCCACCGCAATCAGCAGACTCTGGGTGAAGCAGGTGAAGCTTGCCGCGTCCGAGGACCTCCGAGTGGCCTGTGAGAGGATTCGGGGCGGGTCCTTGTAAAGGTCTGAGAGGACAGGGCCGGGCACACTTTCCGGCAAGGTCGCATCTTGCGTCCTGATGCCATGCGGTTGGTGGACAGAATGAACGCAGTCTTAAGATCGCCGAGATACCAAAGCGTCTTCGTTATCCTGTTGTTGCAATTTCAGAGCCGTTTTCCCAGCATTGCACACGGCAACGGGAGGAGTTGTGCTACTACGACTTCGTGGCTTTCTGTCTCCGCCTCGCTGTGAAGCTGTGCAAGCAGTACATGGAGAGAGAGAGAGAGAGAGGCATGGCACCGACCCCTAAGCCCGGCAGAAAGAAAGAAGAAGGTATTGCCATGCCCGGGAGAGAGAAAGAGAGGTATTGCCATGCATTTGTGAGTGGGGGAGCGGTTTTCGTAGGGCCTAAGGATTTGCGGTAGAGGGCGCGGGGTGAGGCCGGAATGCGGGCTAATTAAAACAGTAATGATATACACAATAAAATAGTTAGATATTCAGATAGATATTTATAAGAGCAATTATGATATGCATATTTAGATAGATATGTACATTTTTACAGATGTTTGTTTTCATATATATATACACGTACTTATTTGCCACAATATACATATATGTATATGTGTGTCTTTATGCTTGAATTTCTATTTGTTGTATTTGTCTTTCTCTGCCAAGGTCTTGGGTATCGCCGCACGCCTGTGCAGCTCAACTGGTGCCCCTAGATCACCATCACCGTCATCATCATCGTCATCACCATCAGCATCGCCATCATCATCATCAACATCATCTTCGCCGTCATCATCATCATCGTCATCATCAGGTTATCATCGTCCTCATCATCGCCGTCGTCACCGTCACCATCACAATTGCTGTCATCATCATCGTCACGATCACCTGCGGAATCAAAACCATCGTTGCAAATCTACCAATAGTCGTGATGGTTTCAAGAACAACAAACGTGACATGCAGGTACGATGTGACGCGCGGATATGCCAAATGGCTCCCGACAGGGGTTCTTCTCGGACAGAACCTTGAAGGCGCAGCGCAGTTGTTCACAGTTTTTAGTCCCTCAGGTGACTCTGTAGTGGCGTTTGCTAGCAGCGGGACTCCGTGCGGGTAACTTCATTCCGATTAGCCCAACAGCCGTGCTGGAGTCCACAAATCCAGCACCCCCGACACGAGCGTTTTGGTTCGGTTTTGTGCGATTTTCTACTTGATAGCTTCCCCCTGCCCCACTCAACCCTTCCCCATGCTCCACTGCTGAATACACAGAGCGCGGCATGAAAGGCATCTGGCACACCGGCGTCCTCGCATTCGGCCGGGAGTACTGGTTTGGTGGCAAGGCTCGATGATGTTTTCTCTCTGATGCTGATCTTGTCAAGGCGGCCAGGCGAGGGTGACAGAAAGGAGACCTGCAGCCTTCATGTCCAGGTGCTGGCATCGGAGCCTGGCAAGGCACCGTTTCCTCCTGGGCCAATCCGTCCCATCCTGAGCCACCTGCCGCAACATGCCGCAACGTTGCCAGAGTTTGCCTGTTGCCTGGACTGTTGCGTCAGGATGCTCTGATCTCGGCACCACGCTCCACACGAGGGAGGAACGCATGTTGGATGTTGGGACCGGTGCCTGGCTGCACTTGCTTGGGTTTTTATGTCAGGAACTGGAAGATTGGCTGCGCTTCGAGGTCGTTCCAAGGCTGAGGGGTTTTCGAAGTTTAGCCGATCCCCGAGGCGAGGATTGTGTGTGTATACAGGTACACTCGCGACAACTACGACATCCTGTCGCATAATTGCTATGCCCCCAGAAATGGCTCCTTCAAAGCAGGATGCTCACGAAGTCTGGCTCTTTCGCAGGTAACCACTTCTCCGATGAAGTTGTGGGCTTCCTGATCCAGGACGGTCCAAGCGCGACATGACACGTCGACTCCATGCTAATCCTGTCTTGGGCAGAGCATGACAGAGCAATTTGGTCGTGCTGGTTTGCCCGAGGGCGGCCACATCCCGGATGAAGCCAGACGCCAACCAGAGGTTGCGGAGAGAATGCAACTGGTCATTCGAAGTGCAGACAACAATCAGCAGGCCTTAATCGGCACATCTGGCATCAACGCCCTGCGACCGTGCCGGCCCAAGGCCTTCCAGGCCTCCAGTCTGTGAGAGTACTGCGCAACGCTCAGCAGCTCAGGATCCTGAACTCCTGGCTTGGTGGCTTCGAGGTCGCGGTGCTGCAATTTGGGGGAAGCCGCAGATGCATCAAAGATTCATGCCATCCAAATCTAACCATGGCATATCACAACTCTGCCGCACAAGAAGGCTTGACGTCGTCGCATTCTGCTTTGACCTTTGACTCGACGTCTTCCCCGTAGCCGCATCGCGAAATACGAAATCATGGCGACTGTCAGCCGGCCGGTGCTGATCCTGGGCGCAACGGGCGGGATCGGACTCCATCTGGTGAAGCAGCTCCTGGCAAACGGTACACCCGTTCGTGCAGTCGTTCGATCACCAGGCAAACTTCCGGATGCCGTCAAGAAAGATGTCAACTTTTCCATTGTCCAAGCGAAAGTCACTGACGTTACCGATGCGGAGCTCGACTCCCATGTGCGCGGCTGCAATGCTGTGGTGTCGTGTCTGGGTCATGTGGAGGTCTTCGGAGAACCAAAGGATCTTGTTCTTCAAATAGCTCGACGAGTGTGTGAGTCACTCGGCAGGGTCCAGAGCGACGAGTCCGAGGGCAAAGCCAAGTTTGTGCTCCTGAACACGGTGCTGGTGACCAACCCAAAGGATCCCAGTGACCAGGCGTACCATGGTTGGGCCTCTCGATGTCTCGTAGGCGCTTTGCACTGGGCACTGCCTCCAATGGTGGACAACACCAAAACGGCGCATTATCTCATTGAGGACATCGGCCCTAGCCACCCCAAGGTTGAATACTGCATTGTCCGGCCTGACAGCCTCTCGGACAAGTTGGAAAATGTCTCCAGCTACGCGGTCCACGAGACATTGCAGAACGGCGTGTTTTCGCCCATTGGAACATCTAAAGTCAATGTAGCGAACTTCATGATGCGGCTGGTTCTAGATCAAGGGTATTGGGAAACGTGGCGTGGTAAAATGCCAGTTGTAGTGGATAGCGCAAGTGGATAGCGCCAGTGAGACATCAAGACCATGAAGTGTGAAGCTCAGCAAAAGAGTGTGCGTGTGCTTCGACCAACGATTTTCAAGAAGGCAGGCACGCTTGGTTTTTGGGGGTTGCTTGCGCGTGATGCATGCAAAGTTCCGCATCACCACGATTTGTTGTCATCATGCCCAGTCCAAGTGCTGTTCAGGGCAGTTCTACTTTCGTTGTCTTTTCATCGAGACGGTAGTTACTCTGATGATTGTCTCCGCATCACTGTTGGGAGTTGTGGTTGTTCTTGTCGTCTGTACTGCGGCTCTAACAAATCCTGCTGCTGTCTTCCTCGAGGTAGATCCGCACTGCATTAGATGCCGGTGGACAATAAGTTTCACTTTCAGATTCCCATACTGTGGCATCGTCGTACACGCTCTCCCGTCGCATTGTGTGCTGCGCTGTCAGTTTTTGCTGCTTCAGTGTCCCACATGTTAGGCTGTCAACGAGCACATGTTCTTCGGCTGGGTTGGTATGGTTGGTCTTGTGTTGCATGCATAAATTGAAGAGTCCTGTGCACTGCTATGCAGTCTGAAACTGATGCATTCTGTGCGTGGCCGTTGCACCGTGTCGAAGACCTGTGCTCAGCCTCTGCGATCACAAACAAAATGTCGAGTTGGCAAGGCCGGTTCAGATCGAAGCTCCGAGATCGACGATCTCACCGGGGAGTGGCGTGCTCGACTCTGGCCAGGCCCAATTCGAGTGCGTGCGATCCATGCAGCAGAGAAAGGCACATGATTCCGAGACCAACCGAAGACCGACCTAAGCACCCGGATTCCAGCAGCGGGTTCAAACGCCTTCCCACACGGAGGCTGTTTCACTCTGAGCCTGCAGAGTTTTCATTCTAGAGTTCAGATGTCTCCGAGAAGAGTTTCCTTTACGGGGGCTCAGGCTGTTCTACGCAACCGTTTTGTCGGGTTTCACAGCCAGCTGTTCAGTGTTGTCAGAATCTCTTTCGAGGCTTTAGGGCTTGCATACGAAGCAGTATCCATTCTAAGTTCCTTTGAGGCTTTCGGGCTTACGCTCCACATCTCGTTTCTGGGCTTGGGGTTCCTAGCCCAAGTGGCGCGTACAGAAAATGAGATGTTGAGATGCTCCGACACCAGACGGCACGGATTTGCGCACTCAGTCTGGATCTGTGCGCGGACTTGTGATGTGATGAAAGGCATGACACACAAAGAAGGTCTTGATCCGAGCAGCGGCCGGACCCAGTACCGCTGTGCCTGGTCAGGTATTGCTACAGCTCCCGCAAGTGCTGCTGCAGCTGATACTACAGCCTCGCTTGGCTTACTACTTCTCCTGCTACTACTGCTGCTGCTGCTGCTGCGGCTGCTGCTGCTGCTGCTCCTACTACTGCTACTACTGCCGCTACTACTAAGTCTACTGCTGCTATAACTCTAGTACTAGTACTAGTACCGTACTGCTACTGCTGCTACTACTACTGCTACTACTCCTACTACTGCTACTACTACTACTACTACTACGACTACTACTACTACTACCACTCCTAGTGCTCCTACTCCTCCTACTTGTACTCCTACGGCTGCTGCAACTGCAACTGCAACTGCAACTCCAACTGCTACTGCTACTGCTACTGCTACTGCTACTGCTTCTGCTTCTGCTACTGCTACTGCTACTGCTACTGCTACTGCTCTACTACTACTACTACTACTACTACTACTACTACTACTACTACTACTACGACTACTCTACTGCCGCCACTGCTGCTACCACCACTCTTTTCATTGCAGCTGTTCATGCTACTGCAACATTCATCAATGCTACTTCTGCCAAAATTTGGCTATGAGGATTAGCTACCTGGTCTAGACACCAAGACAGATGTCCTGCGAATTCGTTCTCAATCGGGAAAGGACCCGTGGAGGGAGCCTTCAGCAGATCTTGTGGCGGCGTCAGAAGAGTGCAACTGTCTACATGGCTGACAGGTGACCTCTGCCTCTATGCGCCTCCGGACGGCCAGAAAGTGAAGCTGGCGCAGGCAAGATGCCACTGGAGAACACAAGAACTTCCAGCGGGTTCGAAATTACAGAATTTTGATCGTAGTTCAAGCGAAGTGTGCCAGAGACGGTCGACCATGAATGGTTTTGTTCAGTTGGGATGGGAGCATACATCAAATTGTGGACTCCGAAGCAACGGAGGTCTCCAGTGTAGACGCCTTCAGTGGGACATGCGATGTTTGCTACTTCGATTCGTCCAGCTGGAGCCTCAGCTGTACCAGTAATGCTAGAAAGTGGTTCGCACTGAGACACACTGCCTGGTAGTAGAGGAACTCCAAATTTTCAGAAGCCTCTCAGAAAGCATGCTAAACAAGGCGTGTCCATACTCATGGCCCGATTAGTTGATTCGCTCTGGTATCATTCGGAACCATCTTCGTCTTTGTGTTAGGGCAGAGGCGCAATTGGATTTTGACGGAGTTTGCCAGGGCCCTCAGGCATAGAACCTGCTGGTTCAGGCATCCCACACATGACCGGTGAAGTCATCGCTGATGGTCAGCTCCGCCAGGGAGACCCAGAACGCTTCCCCAAGTGCATCCAGATCAAACGGTTGAACCTGCAGCCAAGGTCACAAGCTCTGTATGCTTGCTGAGGAGTTCTGGGATTGGCATTTAGAGTATCGAAAAGCTGTGCCCGGCTAAGTGTTGAGATGAGTCCTGGATCCTGAGCTTCGGGTTGCTATGAGTATGCAAGGTACCACTAACCTCCTTGCGCCCACATGAAGCATCTGGCCGGCATCTTATCTGAGCATTCCTGCGAGAGGTGGTCCACATGTAGTGTAGTGGCACCTTGGGTCGCCTCAGGATCAGCTTTCTCCTTCAGAGGGCAAAGCGCATTTGCAGCCTCCGTTGGTCCGGCGCAAACGCACAGCGCGCGCAGAGAAGTTCCCTTGCCGAGCCATGGCCCAGGCCTTGGTGCATTGCTTCGAGCTGGGCTCGGGACGCCTTGCTTCGTATGCTTGGAACTTCGGAACTCCATGCCCTCTCCTCTCGAAGCTATATAAGCAGGAGGATTGACCCTGGCATCCAGAACGTCCTTCGGCGCAAAGCAGTCGTCTATGCGCACTGCGCGCAGGCTCGCTGCTCAACTTTGCATCTTCTGCCACGACGGTGTCCAGTTTTGGGTGGCTGTCGGACAGTGACCATGTGCGAGTTGGACTGCTGGCCAAGGGCCACCCCATGCAGCAGTCCGAGAACCAGTGGTCAATCGTGTGGCCCCAAGCAGCATGCGGCATTAATTTTGCGAGTCATTGAGAAGGGATTGAGATCGTGCCTTGCCTAGGCCTGGATCGGGTCAGGCTTCTGTTGCGGTCTGTTCCTCAAAATCACAATGTAACACTTTGGCAATTTGGCTTTGGGATTCGGGGATCAGTTTGCATTGCGCAGGCATTTGCCGGAAGAACCTGTCCCACGTCGAGCGAAAGCTCGAGGCACCGGGTGGACGGCCGCGGCCGTGGCGAAGACTTAAAGCATAGCGAATCCAGACGAAGGCTGCAGAGTTGTCTGAAACCTCCAGAGGTGCGCGTTCCCCATTCTCCGAGTCCCCAACCCGAACTTACGCACTCCAAAGCGTCGTTGCCCGGCTTCGAAGCCCAACAAATTTGAATCACTGTACGCCCCCAAGCGCAAACCCGCACAGTACGTCTTCCCACTGAATCCTTCCACGCAGTGCGCGCTCTGCGGCTTCTACCTGTGCAGCTCCTGCGACCGTAAAGGGCTTTTTCGAGGCCAGGCAGAGTGTGGCCTTCATGGCTTCAGGTACATGTAGTACATAAGTACAAGAATTTGGGCTTTGTCGTTTTAAGTTAAAAGAGGTTTCACATTTCCCGCCAGAGCTTCTGCAGCTGCGATCAGCTGCGGATAACAGATACTGAGTCAAGTTGAAAGCTCGCTACGACTCGCTGGTCTCAGTCAGCATTGTCAGATTCTTCCTTTGTCCCTGCACCCGAGAGCCTCGGCAGGTTACTACTCCCTCGGCTCGATGGCTGCTGGAACCGCGAGGTGGGCAGGGGCAGCACTTAGGCCCTGCTTAAATTGAGAGGTTAGAGGTTGGGGAAAAAATTTGCAGTCAGGAAGGGGGCCAGGGAGAAGGAGTAGATGGGGAAGATATGGGAAGATGGAGGATGTTTTTGACCTCAGGACGCTTGGCAGTTCGAGAAACCCGAGTTTTAACATTCATGTCCTGTTCCTGGACAGCCTGCTAGATTTTCAATGTGCCGGGGAGGAGGGCTGATTCTGGTTCGAAAATGTTGCAGCACTTCAGCCTCTTGTCCATACACCCGGGCGCGAGAACAGGCTGCTCTTCCGAATTTCCATACCGCAGCAAACCCTATCAAACGAAAGTTTAAGTCAGAGGTTCAGGGTGATGGTCTATGGAAGAAATCCAGGGAGCAGCTGGAGCTGAATCAGGGTCGGTTTCTCGCTTTCGCTTCAAGCCTGACCTTGATGCAGCCAGAGGCAGATGCTGCAGGAGCCTGTGTCCCAGAATCTCAAGGTGCTTCAGTTCGTGAAGTCCCGGCCTTTGATGCTGAAGCACCCGGCCGTGACCTGAGGCCCTCGTGGATTCGCTACAAGGCTTGGGGCATGTGGACTTCCGTCACCAGGTTGTGTGTCAGGCTGACGGGCTTGGAGAGAGTGTTCTGGTAAAATTGTTGCTCGCAGTTTTCGCTGTAGCTGTCCGGGAATCGGTAACCAGGGAGAATCCCTCCAACGATCCCTCTCACGTTGATTGCACGACATAGAAAACCACTTCTACTGAAGTCCTTGCATTGGGAGGCTCGCCGCTATATGTCTGCTGCCGGGGCAGTAAATGGACTGCTTCAGACTCAGTTCGGCCATGTCGATCATCGCAGACACAATACGCAATCCTAGAAACCACAAGCAGGCTTCATAGCTGCATTTGCCTGTGATGTGATGCAAATCTGGAGCGAAGCTGTTTGGTCAGGATTAACATTTCAATACGATTTCGGATCAGACAGAGATCAGGAGAAAAGGGTCTCACTCTTGAGCACGCGGTCTCGAATCGGTGCTGCCTAAGTCCGAAGCAGTTTGCTGCGCTTTTTGGCAGACTCCTACCCTTGAGTGCTTCGAGTCTTCCAACATGTTCCTGAGGCTGGGCCTGGAGGTGTGGCAGGGGAAATTGGCAATGAGGCCGAGCGATGGGAATTGTCGGGCTGCATTGGAAGTTTGCAGAGCGTGCAGCATTAATACTTAGGGTCCAAGGGAAGCGATTCAGAGCTTGAGGAAGATCTCAAGTTCCCTTCGTGTTGTTGCCCACTCCAGGCTGTACGGGGATCTGGGCCGCGATCCTCCCGACAAGGCAGAAATGCCGGCTGCAATTTGTCTGTCTGCAGGCATGTTACCTCCCACACACTCCCGTCCAGTCCGGCCGATTCCATTCCATCCCATCCCATCCCATGCAGCTGCTCATGCAACCTGTCTGCAGATATTTTCCCAACATAACATATATGTCTAGCTTCCATGGATTTCCCGTGTGTTGAGCTGTCGATCTGTACCTTTCCATCCATATGCGAATTAGTGTGTGCGTCTGCAGGCGGTGCTTGTGGCATTCCAGAAAAGTGAGATGATTGACATGATGTGTCCACATGTGCGTGTGTAGGAGCTATGTATCTATCTCGCAACATGCTGACTTGTATCTATCCTGCTATCCACACAGGTCGGCAAGTTAGTGCCTGTTGCAGCACTTCGCTCTTGTTGTCTGGCAGAGGTGTCGCACGGTGTGCGGTCAGTCTGTGCATCTGTGAACGCAGATGTACCGGAAATGTAATAGCACGTGTCGGATGCACAGAGTCTCTGGAAAGGAGGAGCTCACGAGAATCTTCCGCCGCCATGCAGATGCAGGAGATGGGCTCCAACCCGAGCTCAGGATTGAAGAAGCAGTCGACATCGTTTCCCTGAGCCACGTTACTGCTATGCACACGGCCGAGGTCCTGCAACCTCACGCTCGACGAAGACAAGTTCTGTTCGCTTCTGCCGCTTCGCTGATCATATTTTGTTCAGCCTGAAGTAACTACTGTAGCGGTTACGATCACGACGACTACCACTGCTGCTGCTGCTGCCCCTGGTTACTGCTACCGCTAGCACCGCTGCTGCTGCTGCTGCTACTGCTACTGCTGCTGCTGCCACTGGTACTGCAACAACGGCTACTACCACTACCACTAGCCCTAGCCTTACCCCTACCGCTACCGTTACCGCTACTGCTACCACTACCACTACCATTGCAGCTACTACTACTACTACTGCTACTACTAATACTACAACAACAACAACTACTACTACTCCTACTACTACTACTACTACGACTACCACTACCACAACCACTACCACTACCGCTACCGCTACTGCTACTGCTACTGCTACTACTACTACTACAACTACTACTACTACTACTTCTACTACTACTACCACTACCACTCCCACTGCCACTGCCACTGCCACTACCACTACCACTACTGCTACTGCTACTGCGACTGCTACTGCTACTGCTGCTACTACTACTACTACTACAACTACTACTTCGACTACGATGACGACTACTACTACATACTACTACTACTACTACTACTACTACTACTACTACCACCACCACCACCACCACCACTACCACCTGCCACTACCACCTACCGCTGCCACGACCACTACCGCTACCACTACCACTGTCACTGTCACGATCACGATCCCTATCGCTATCGCTGTCACTGTCACTGTCACATCACTATCACTGCTGCTGCTGCAGCTGCTACTACTACTACTACTCCTGCTGCTGCTGCTACTACTACCAATACTACCACCACCACCACCACCAGTACCACCGCCACCGCCACCGCCACCGCCGCTGCCGCNCTTCCGTGACCACTCTCCACCACCAGTACCACCGCCACCGCCACCGCCACCGCCGCTGCCGCTGCCGCTGCCGCTGCCACTGCCACTGCCACTGCCACTACCACTACGACTACTACTACTACCACTACTACTGCTACTATACTACTACTACTGCTACTACTACTACTACCACCACTGCTACCGCTACTACTACTACTACTACCACCAATGCTACCGCTACTACTACTGCTACTACTACTACTACTACTACTGCTACTACTCCTACTCCTACTCCTACTCCTACTCCTACTCCTACTCCTACTCCTACTCCTACTACTACTACTACTACTACTTCTACCACGAATACTGCCACTGCCACCGGTATACTAGTACTAGTAGTAGTAGTAGTAGCAGCAGTAGCAGTAGCAGTAGCAGTAGTAGTAGTAGCAGTAGTAGTAGTAGTAGTAGTAGTAGCAGCAGTAGCAGTAGTAGTAGTAGTAGTAGTAGTACTGGTACTACTACTACTACTACTACTACTACTACTACTACTAGTACTACTACTGCTGCTGCTGCTGCTCCGACTACTGCTACTACTGCCGCTGCTACTGCTGCTGCTATAACTCTAGTACTAGTACTAGTACGGTACTGCTACTGCTGCTACTACTACTACTACTACTACTCCTACTACTGCTACTACTACTACTACGACGACTACTACTACTACCACTCCTAATGCTCCTACTCCTCCTACTTGTACTCCTACTGTTACGGCTGCTGCAACTGCAACTGCAACTCCAACTGCTACTGCTACTGCTACTACGACTACGACTACGACGACGACGACTACTACTACTGCTATAATTCTACTGCCGCTACTACTACTACTACTACCACCACCACCACCACTACTCCTACTACTGCTACTACTACTGCTCCTACTGCTACTACTGCTCCTGCTCCTACTTGTACTCCGACTCCTACTGCTACTACTACTGCCACTGCTCCGGCTCCCTCTGTTGCTAGCCCAGGAGCGAGCTGCTTGCGGTCCACTCGTTCATGTACCATCTCTGACCTCCACCGCGTCTCACTCTTTATTCTAGTTTACCCTGCGCGAGGACAAACCCGCCAAAACGACTTACTTAACTACTGGGTGAACATGTTGGAATTGGGCTCGTCCTTGGCAGTCGCATGCCGCAACTGCTCCAAAGCGAACAGTCGGCGTACGGATAACGAACATGCTATCGTGCCTCCAGAGCTAGGATTGCATTCGAGAGAGAGAGCGGGAGAGAGTGAGTGCAGCGAAACCTCGCATGAACTGGACACGTTTGAAGCTGTGGTAGCCGAAATACAGGTGTTGGACAGATCAGAGCATCACAGTTTTGCTTGTGCGACATTCAGAATTTCTCTTGCTGCCTTTGGCTCTTTCGGTTGCTTCCAGCAGCAGTTCGTCGGCAGAAGGACTGCTCCTGCCTGACGTGCTGCCTCACTGATCAATGGCACTACCTAGACGAGCGCCAGAGGCACGACGAGCATGCAATAAGTGTGCACATCTGGCATATCTGGGTTAGGTAGAGCATGCGGCTGCATTTTTAGCGGGTTCAGCAGAGATCTAGAAGTTCTACCCTATATACCCGGTCGCAGAGGCAAGCTGTTGCCTCTGGTCGCAGTGCGGTGCGAAGTCCCTGAACCCAAGAATTCCTCCGGCTCTCGGTCAGGGTGCACAATCGCGCGCGGCGCGGAACCGGTCTTTGGCGCTTCGCAGGCACTCGCAGAAGCCACAGCCCAGAATTCTCCTTTGTCCTCGGCCCTGCCAGGGTTTGTACAAAGAGCAAGGATTGCATAGGCACAGATCTGGCGTTGCATGTTGTAGAGGTTATGCCTTGGCAGCTTTGCAGCAGCAGCCATTGCCACAGGCAGTGACTGATACGGCTGCTGAACGTTTTGACTCAGTGCAGTTGTTGCTGGAGTCTGCTATGTGGGTTTGTGTGGCTTTAGTTTCGGATTGTGGTGAATAATTACCGTGTGAAGCTTGTTTGCGTGGGATTGCCTTGAGGCCAGCAAGTCACCGAGACAATTACGTTGAAATTGGCAGGTGGCCTGCGCTTGGGGCGGGGTTTTGAGGCATTGGCCAGCGGAGGAGCAGCCGAAACGATTGTGCCTTTGTCATCGTCGCTTATCCGACCAACCGTTGCAGCATCAAGCCCTGTCGGCAGAATTCTTTGCTGTCGCTTGGGAACGGTCAGTGTCACTGGGTGCGAAGGAACCGACCCGGCAGACGAGGCAAGCCACCTTCAACCTGCTCTGGCTACAGAATCTAAAGCTTTGCATGCTTTCCTCCAGGCACCTTCCACAGACGCAGCAGAAACACCGCAGCTGAGGATGCCACCGCTCACTTGCTTCCCTGTGTCAAGGAACCTGGGCCTACCCTTTGCCGTCAAATACTTTCCTGGGAGGACTTCGGTTGCGGGGCCACTGCGCGACCTGTGGCGGCCGTGTGCCCTTATGGGCGGAACTTGTCCGCCCGGCCTTCTTGTGAAAGTTCGGCAGTGAAAGTGTAGTGAGCTTTTTCCGGCAAGGTCGGTGCGTGGGCACCTTGGTCTTGACCTCGGGGGAAGTGCTGGTCTGCGAGCTGTAGGACCTCAATGCGCGCTGCTTGCCCTGGCCTCTGGACGGCAGCAAGGTTTTTAGTACAGTCCTTGGCGACTCCATTCGAGAAATCAACTCCGACGGCGTGGCACTGGCCTCGATTTTCACGCCTTTTGGCCAGACACCTGTTTATCTTCAAAGCATTGCAGAAAGAAGGTAGAAGAAAGGGTGCTGTTGAGGTGTCCTGCACGGCTGAGGCAGGGGACCCAGTCCCTGGTTTGTAGCCCGTAGAACATTGGGATCGACACATTGCCAACCCCGCCATCTGTCGGAAGCTGTTGTGCAGGCCTTACAACCTCAAAACGGAACAACCCCGAACCCGGCGTCGCGTGCTTCAGCTGCCCCTCTTGTGACGAGTGCGCTGGCGAGGCCCTCGGTGCTCCGATACAAAGGGATCTGAGGATGTGCTGGTGTCAGGACAACTGCGTCTGTAGAAGATGATTCTTGAAGATCTGCCCGAAGGGCAACCTTGAGCAGTCGGCCCGCAGAATAGAACTGTGGCACTGCAAGGACGGCCTGCCATGGGACAACGAAGTGCGAAAAGGTCTTGCGGCCATGGTGCCCTGTCTGCAGTGCCCATTGAGACTCACCCTGAGCAATTCTCATCCCAAGAGAGCTTCACGCAATGATTTTGTGCGAAGCACAAAGTGGCCGCTGGCTTCGGAGTTGCTGAAGGTTGCTTGTCCCTGAGCCGAGGTGCGGCAGGGGCTTACCCCACGAATTGAGATAGCATCCGACGAGGCCGCCCCTCAACTTCGCGGCTTGCATATGAGCCTGTGCGTACGTGCGAGTTACACTTCCGTGCAGTCTTTTTTGTTCGTGAGAGCATACGAATGCCGGAGCATACGTGTGGTGCATGTGCATGATTTTGCATGTGTGGTTGTGTGCAATTAACTGGGAGGGTCGTCGAAAAGAGGCCATTGTTTCGAGATTTTAGGGCCTGGGCAGGTTTTGTGGTAGGTTTTGTGGTGATTCACACGCAGGTTCCCTGAATATTCCTAAATCCATCGCATCGCAGGCCGAAGAACCTGGCTGTGACGGTGCTCATGACGACCTTTGGTACGGCTGCGTGCGCCCTCCTGTGGAAGGGGAAACTGGGGAGGGAGAAGAAACCCGATAACCCGAAAGCGTGTGTGTAAAACTGCGACACATGTGGTGACCTGTGTCAAGCAGAGCTTCTAACGGTTGTTTGGTTTACCGCTTGAATGCGAAAGGGCCTGTAGGGGCTACAAGAGTACTCGTACTGGGTACAACTGTGTAGAAATGTGGCAAGACGGTCATGAACATAGTGCGCAAAGTAGTTGGCTGCATCTGCGAAAGACTGTGCGCAGAGGCCTGATCTGTGCTGACAAATATTGGACCCTCAATGTTGGGCTTGTCTTGGCAGCTACCACTCCACGATACTCGATACTCTATCCCTCGCGAACCGCCAGCGCGTATGATGACTGTGCGAAGGCACTACAAAGTGCTTCAGTAGCTATCATGCTCTTTCCAGAGTGCACCGGAACATTTCTTTTCGGAACTCCGGCAACAGTTTTGCAAGTGGCAGGTCGTCATGAGCCGACGGTGGGACACAACTGTCATTCCTCAGGCCGGACGAGCATATCTCCTCCAAACTGTGTACTTGTTCACATGCCGCCCTGTCATGGCGTTCTACATTTCTGGGATGGACTTGCTTAGGGTTTGGTTCGACACGAGGGTGGTTGGTGAATCCATTCAGAAGTTGGCAACAGTTGGACAGCACTACGTGAATTGGCTTCTCGGGGTGCCCTGGATGTAGACAAGGTCATGGCGCGAACAGCTCCGGCCGAAGAGCAGTTGGACATGGCACTTCGCAAGCTGGATGCTTGTCACCGCCACGCACTTACGTGCTAGAAATTTCTATGGAGTCTACCATGGTAGCAGCGACTCCGTCAAACGCTGATGAAAATGTCGGACTGATGGCTAAGTTTTCCAAGCTGCACGCAAACTGCGGCAACCTGAAGCATAGTTCACACAGCCAGGAATGTCATTGCCAGCAGCAGCAGCAGCAGGGGAGGAGGAGGAGGAGGAACAGGAGGAGGAGTAGTAGTAGTAGCAGTAGTAGCAGTAGTAGCAGTAGTAGCAGTGGCAGGAGTAGTAGCAGTAGTGGCAGTGGTAACGATGGTGGCAGTGGTGGCAGTAGTAGCAGTAGTAGCACTAGTGGAGTAGCAGTAGTAGCAGTAGAAGCAGTAGTAGAGTAGCGGTAGTAGCAGTAGTAGAGCAGCAGTAGCAGCAGTAGTAGCAGTAGTGGGAGCAGCGGTGGCAGTAGCATTGGTAGTAGCAATCGGGATAGTAATAGCAGCCGTCGTCGTAGAAGTAGTAGTAGTAGTGGTAGTGGTAGTGGTAGTGGTAGTGGTAGTGGTAGTGGTAGTGGTAGTGGTAGTGGTGGTAGTGGTAGTGGTAGTGGGTGTAGTGGTGGTAGTGGTAGTGGTAGTTTTAGCAGCAGTAGTAGCAGTAGCAGTAGTAGCAGCAGCAGTAGCAGTAGCAATAGCAGCAGCACTGGCAGTAGCGATAGCGGTAGCGGTAGCAGCAGCAGCAGCGGCAGTAGCAGTAGAGTTGCATCAGTAGCAGTAGCAATAGTAGTAGCAGTAGTCGTAGTAGTAGCAGTAGTAGTAGCAGTAGTAGCAGTAGTACTAGTCGTAGTAGTAGTAGTCGTAGTCGCAGTCGTAGTCGTAGTAGCAGAAGTAGAAGCAGAAGTAGTGGTGGCGAGACCAGGAGAAAAACACGAATGAGACTGTCCGAAGAGGGCAGTTGCTATCGCAGCACGTGTGGTCAAAAACAGTGTCAAGACAACATAGTTGCAACGCAGGTTGCACCGGTGACAATTACAAGCAACAGCGATCGCGATGATGATCAAGCATTCAACCGCTGCCGATGGTGAGTTTAGTTTGCAAGAAATTGTCGTGATAAAGGTCCAGGTGTTGCAGTGATCTCAGATAGACGTACTTGCAGTGGAACGAATATCGAGACAACTCGTAGAATCGTAGAAGCTCTGGCAGGAAGCTAAGAATGTAGCAACTTCCGCACTAGTCGGCATCGAAGTCATCACGGGCAGTCGTGGCTTTAACAGTTCTGTGCCTTCCAGGCATCTCTCCGCTGGCATCCATCCGGGTTCTCGGAGTTCGCAGTGGCCAGGCGGCAGATGTCCTGGCCTGAGCCCGTGGCGCGACTGGCGATCCCTGTGATATCGAATGCCTACACTCTACACCCTTGAGGAAAAGCTACTGATCTCCAGCCTTCATGAGCCGCCTCCAGGATGTGAAGCTACCGGTCGGGCAGTCCAGGGTCTGCTCAGTGGTGTACCGGCCAGACGAAGGACGCTGGGTCCTGGGGTGTCATGAAGCAGAAGCAGCGGTGGCTTTCGGGTTCCTTCGAGTGGAGCCTTCTAAGCTTGGAGCCTTCGATGGTTCTGGATATTGACAGAGCTGCATTGATGCAGTGTAAGTGCTGCTCGCGGGTCGTGCTATCATGTAGCATTTGTTGACTTTACACGTGGTTCCGCTTTGTGAGCCCCTTGTTCAGACTGTGCCTTCCAATCGGCGAAAATCATCTGCACTCGGAATGGCAGGAGTGACTTGGACTGCCCACACTCCGGCGCTTCACTGCTCAGCACTTGGATGCAAGCCTTCTGCGGTGCCGCAAGCAGCAGGCAGCTTTTAGCTCTTGAAGGTGCGACCGAGCCGGGGACCTGCACTACGACGCCTTGCAGGGGCCTCGTGAGAGCAAAACTGGGGAGGGTGGGGAGTCCTCTCGCATTGCTTGTATCCAGCGAGGTGAGTGCCGCCGCTCGACAGCGCGACCCCCATTCATTTTCGAAGCTCCTTCGCGTGGCCAAATGTCTCATTGCCAGGACCGCAAGTTGGAACTCCGAACCCCACAGGCCTGTGGGGTTCCCTTGCCTCATCTTGCCTGCCAGATCGAGAGCGGTCGAGTGGCAGTTTCGCACCAGGGCCAAAGATGCTGGGCTTGTTCGGAGAGCGGTAAGGAATACACCTTCAAAGCCCGAGGCTCTGGTGAAGCCACGTGACGGATGGTAGGATTTTGCCTTCCTGTGTTCTGAGGTGAATGCACTGGCTGAGCAGATGGAGGGGCAATCGGTGTCCTGGTGGCCTCCGTGACTTGTCAAGCTCTGGTACTCGAGGGCGAGTTGACTTTTGTGCGTATGCTGAGAAGCCAGCAATGTCATCGTCGAGGGTCTCATCAGCTCGTTTGGAGAAAGATGTAGAATGAGATGTCATGCGGGCCTTTGAGGGTTCGCTTTGCAATCTGTGCACTCCTGCAGGCTGTGAGTGTTGGGTAGCTGGCACGATGTATCTTCTTGAAAAAAAGACCTAAGTGCCAGTTGCTTGTCACTGGTGCCGGCCCTGAGGTACGGAATCAACAGTCCACCGATTCTTTGGATCTTCATGGACCTGCTTCCGCCGTGCCATCTTATACACGGGGAGTTGAATTATCATGTGTGCCGGTGCCAGGATTTGTGGAGCGTCGTCGACGCTTGCCCTGTCATCACTGGCTACATGTTCTTGTTCTTCTGC
Source organism: Symbiodinium sp. clade A Y106 (assembly GCA_003297005.1). Taxonomy (NCBI): domain Eukaryota; class Dinophyceae; order Suessiales; family Symbiodiniaceae; genus Symbiodinium; species Symbiodinium sp. clade A. Next base: position 23,357 of record BGNK01001291.1, on the reverse strand, counting down.
TGCCTTCTGGTGCGCAAGGTGGAGGACACTGCCGCTGTCCGGTCGGCCATATTTTTCCTCTAGTTTCTCGAGTTTTTGTGACAACTCGCACTCGGAACTGTAGGCGCCAAACCCACAAATGCTGAGAACAAGGTCCGGTCCCTAAACCACGACTGGCAGGTTGTACATCTGCCAGGGTCCCCGGCCCCAGATCCTCAAAACCCCTGAGCCGAAGCTCGAAACCCGAAGATCCCTGGAGGAGTTTACCGGCGGGCTCATCCCCTGGACACGTTGTGTGCCCATCTTTGGGCCAGCGCTTAAACGCGGCGAGGCCAAGCAGAGCGTGAAAGGGATGTCGATGATGGTGATGGTGATGACGACGATGACACTGCTAGTGATAATTGTCTCGATGCTTGTCAGGATGACCACTGTTATTTTACTGTTGGCGCTGCTATCCGCTATCTTCATGAGCCCTCTTATTCCGAAGTACGCGCATGCCCACTTAGAGTTGTCACATCTTGTTGCTGCCGGATCGCTACTCTTGCTACTCTTGCAAGCCTAACTAGTATTCTCGTGCTCAAATGCTGGACTCTACCTTACATGAAGCTCGCAACACCCTCTGAGGTTTACGAGGTCTACCATCGAAGAGCGGTAGAGTGGCCTGTCAGTGAGTGTGTAGATCTCGCGATATTCAGCAAAGATCATCTTCATCCCTAGGCCCTAGTGCAAATGCCTTGTACAGACTGAGATGTTGACTCCGGTCTTGATGCTGCAGGCGTGGCGCTTCTTCACCTTCACTTTTTTTCACTTGCAATTTCTGGACTTGTTCCAGAATTTGCTGACGCTTTTGGATACTTTAGACGTGGAGGCTAGACTTGCATAGACCCAGTCTGATGATACATGCTGGTCAGCTGCAGAACATTTGTCTTTCAGGCCACACCACCCATCGTGTTGGGTGACGGCTCTAACTTGAAGTGTGGCGTATCTTGGCAGCCTTTTTTTTGCAGTCTACTTGAGTGTTTTTGGCTAGTCGACACCATCTTTGAGAGGTTGGAGCCAAGCAGAACTTCATGTGCTACCCCAGCATTGGTACCGCGCATGCATCAGGGAAGCACAGCGACACTGTGGTCAGATGTGCACATGTCTGTGAAGGCCTGGGCTCTGCCCACACGCTGGGTGTGGCTTTGGTGAGCTCTGCGATCGGTGGGATGTGCAGTACTTGGATCAAGTTCGGCGACGTCGTTGCAGGCAGCAGCTGAACAGGGAAACACATGGGCTGTGCCAGGTAGTTTTCGCCACAGCAGGGTTTCACTGAAATTGTGCCAACCTCCGGAAATCCACGCCGACTCATCACGGCACGAAGAGGTGACTCGACATCTAGGTGAGTGTCCGAGCATAGTAAAAGTGGGGTGGATTCGGGAGTTGTTCGGAGTGCAGAGAAGCGGGGCTCCGAGCGGGTTTCAAATGGTTTCAACTCTGCTGGTTAGGCAGTTCAACAACTGTTACGATTAGGGTACTCCCGTTGCAGGCCATGGCAGTTATGGCATTTGCAGATAGCAACAATCCCTTCAATCCGAAGGAATCGCAGACGGTGTGGAGGTTGCCTCCATTAATGATGCCTTCTGAACCTTTGAGCCGTTCAATCTCCATAGCCTTAGGCCTCTTCCCCCTTGGCCCCTTGGCATAATTTTCGCCAAAAGTCCTAACATGATCAAGCTTCAAGGCCCCAAACTGCAAGCATGACCGGCGGCCAGGTGCCTCTACCCTGGGCTTCGGGCTGTCAGGGGCTATCGTGGCCCTCTACGCACTCTATGCAGGTTCCAGGGTGGGCAGAGTTGCTGATGTCTTGAGTTTCGGGATGTGAGGGTCGAGAAGTTTTCAGTTTGGGGGCTCTAGCGGCGCTGGTCGAGCCCTCTTATGGTGTAGTCAAGATAACCAGTGTCCGCACGAATATCTTTCCTCGCAAAAGAATTGCATGCGCTATTTCTCAGCACGAGCTGCAGGTGCGAAGCTGGATACCACTACCAGCGTGCAGCGTAATTTCGAGGCCGAGCTGTTTCTAAACCCTCAGGCAGTTGTATGTATGGTGTACGTACTGTTTACATGTAATACTCATAGTACATGCTGCCATGTTGCAATATTGGCATACAACACACAACATGCATAATATGTACATTCATTTCTGCTTATAGCTGCATATATTCAGATCCACACATATTCATGCATGAATGTATGCATGTACATATGTATACATAGACACGTACATGTATGTATGTATCTATGTATGTATGTATATATATATATATATATAATAGCTCACGCCCCCCCCCCCCCAAGCTCCCCCGCGGCTCACTTTTTGCGAGGGGCGGGTGGGGCGACGGCAGGGTAGGAAAACACGAGTGGGAGTGNTTTGTATATTTTCTTCTGTTTATATATCTATATATACAGATACACACACATACATGTATGTATATATGTATATACATATATATATATAGACACACACATGTATATATGTATCTATATATATATATATATATATATATATATATATAATAGCGCCCGCCCCCCCCCCCCCATGATCCACCCGAGCTTGCTTTTTGTAAGCAGCGGATTTGGGCAGCCTCGGATGCGAAAACATCGACAGGGATCGAGTTTCCCCAAAATTCCTGAAGCCTAATATGCGAAAACATCGGCAGGGATCGAACTTCCCCAAAATTCCCAAAATCTGAGCAACTATAGCCCCGCCTTCCCCATAGATGCCAGGATTTTAGGAATTTTAGGGAAATTCGATCCCTGCCAGTGTTTTCGAATTTCAGGCTTCAGGTATTTTGGGGAAATTCGAGCCTGACGATGTTTTGGCAACCTCGGATGCGAGAACACTGCCAGGCTCGAATTTCTCAAGATTCCTGAAACTTGAAATGCACATGCTGTACCATGTACTCATATATGAGCCTTCGATTCTTTCAGTTCACAACTGTGCTCTCGCTTCTTTCATCGAACAAAGTCATAGCTGTTGTTAAGAGCAGCTTTTCTCAACAAATGAAATAGAAGAACAGCTGTACTTTGTAAGTGTTTGTGGATGCTTTAGAACGTTTTATGCGAATGCACATGTTCGTTGAACTTTACATCATGTTTAGATACTGTCGAGATCTTGTTTCTGCATCGAGGTAAGATCTTGCTAACAGTTTAAACTCTTGCACGTTGCGTGAACAAAGAAAAGGTATTTCTTGTAATATAAACGGCTCGTCGCTGCAGTGTCCGCCATCCGTGCCGACACTGTTTGCTTTTGTTTTTCTCAAGCTGCCAACGTGCCTCTTGAGTGGATCCACAGAGAAGGTATCTTGTTTTCATAAACTAAAGAAGCTGATAAGCGCCGATATTTCATATCTTGACATATGAATTGAGTTCCCCAGTAGTACCGTCTTGCCGGATCAATTTTGTTGATCCCTTATTAAAACTGAATACCACGAAAAAACGTACCATTCAGGCGACACCAGGGAACCTGGTAAATGAGCTTTCAACTGCTTCAATTACGGGTGGTACTGACTCTTCTCTCATCGAGCAAAAATCATAACCGAGTCAAGGTCGCCCTTGCTCAAGAGGTAAGTCAAGCGTTTTATTGCTTTCCTGAAAGCATAATGAGACAAGATGTGTTTCAACATTGCTCGGAGGCTATGGGGACAGGTTTGGAGCTGTTTCATGCTGTATTCAAGGATGGCAGGAGCTTTATCACTTGTGCGAATAGCACGGTGCGACGGAGCTCGATTATGTTCTGAGCCAGGATCGTCTTGCATCTTTTAATAAGAAAAACCGGCAAATGTGTTGAGAGCAACAGCGAATGCTTTCCAGATACATGCTTGTCTTAATTCCCACGAAGTATAAAGCGTAAGAAGCTCGACATACTTTACTTATGACCGAATGTATTTGGAGTTCGTGGATTGTTTCCCTAAACACTCAGGTTTAACGTTGTGGTAATGGTAGATTGTAAGAGCTCGTTGAGTTCCAGCCACAGAGTTCCAGCCACAGACAAGGGGCTAAGGTGGCTTATTGTGTTTCTTTGTGATGCAACAGGATTTCTAATGAAAGCAAACAGCAGCACCTGAGAAAGAACAACTGAGTTTCCCTTGTCTTTTCTGATTTTGATGGTATGAAGTTGCCCTAGGTTCCCTTGAAGCATGAAGATACATGGAGATTACTTTCCATGTATTATCAGGAGCCTAGGCTTCATTTTTTGTTATGTGGATGGGCAACTCCTCCGTTTAGTGTTGTTGCTAGTAAGCCAAACATACCACCGCGATGTTTGTTTTCACTAAAGGAATTGTCCTTACCCCTTGTGGCATGAAGGGAAGAGCAGCCATTTCTATTCAAACTGTTCATCTTACGTAGTTCGACAAACTCAGAATCTAGAACCAGAATCTGGTTTCGGTTTCGGCTTGTTTACCTATGATATAAAAGAAAGTCAGGCAGACATGTACATGAAGTGCAGAGCACACCGTAAATACCGATAGATTCGGACTTTAGGACTAAGCATCTTGGGACAGAAGACAGCTCAGGAGTATTGACAAGAAGGCTGGGGTGGATCATCAGGGGGGGGGTGTGACCATATGTATATATATATATATACACACCTGTAGATCGCATGTATAGTTAACTTTCGCTGTATACTTGTCAATGTTTGTACAAATACATGTTGATATATTGATAGGCCTACTTGCTTCACTATCTGTGTATTCACACTGTTTAACATATCGGCACATGTACATGTTTACATGTTTCTACATGTTTATGTGTATATAGGGATTGGTATACATTTTGATAAATTTATGCTTGTATACAGCCACGCATTTAAATGTTTATCTGTCTATGACAGCCTTATCAAGCCCTTCATAACCCCATATGAAGCCCTTAGAAGCCCGTGGGCTCAATCCTCCTGGGTCTTTCCATGCAGCCACTCAGCTTCTTAATTGGAACGAGGAAAACAAGCGAAGAGCATCCAGGAGAGTCGAACAAGAACTTGGCACGCTGAGGTGAGAGTACCATCGATTTAAAAGTTTTGTGTGTTTTTTGATGTTTTTTTCGCGCTGCTGCCTGGGGGCGCAATGTCTTAAACCCATGATTTCTTAAGCACTGCTGTCGCTGTTGTTACAGATCTACTTAGTCGTAGAGTTATACACTTACATATTTGCATTCGTATGTGCTTATATACTTCTATATCGGTATAAATCGATATAGATGTATAGTTATATGTTTTTCTGTTCGTATATGTGAATGTTAGTAGAATATGCCTACTTGTATGTTTGTATATCTGTTTTGGACAGTTGTATGTCTAACGAGAGTATTTATATACAATTACATGTTTGTGGAGGCTGCGCCCGTACTGAGCCGTGTGTTTGGTCACATGTTCGAGTAGGGTGGGGGAGGGCTTGATGACGTGCCTCTGACTTCGTCACCTGTTTGAGCTTACGCCACCTTTCCCGACCGGCAGGTTATGTTTCAAGGGTTTGTCTGTTGGTTTCGGGGTTTGGGGGTGGGTGGGGGGCGCTTAGTGACGTCCGGTTTCAGCACATAATTGCATGTGCTTGTCTTCACGTTCATGGTCATGTAGTCTTCATGATGGTGGCGGTGATGGTGACATCCTCCTTCAATCCGGTGTTCTTTGCGATGTTGATATGTATGGTGATGGATGGTGATGGTTACGCACTGCTTGTTCTTGTTTTCTCTTTGATCGATGCATGTGGCCGTCTTCATGGTCATGGTCATGCACAGTAAACCCTAAACCTTCAGCACTCCAAGCTTTTGCTCGGAACGTGCTGCTGACAGTATGGTGCCCTTGCGATGTTTCGCACTGTTGGTCTCCGTTCTCATATGCTTTTGAGAAATCGGTACGAAGCTGCCGAGTGCTCCAGCGATTCGAGACATGCTCCATTTTTGAAGTGCAGGACTACTTGGAACTCTTCACTTCTGTAACTAATGTGACAAACGCCTCTACGCTGTGGCCAAATCACGATTTTGCAGCTTTTCTTCTTGAAACTGTCCCTTGCCAAGAGCCCCCTCTGCAATCAAGGGCCTCCAAAAACAAAACATGCACACAGTGTAAAAGCCCCCCCCCCCCCGCTGTGGCCAGAGGACGATTTTGAAGCATTCATGCTCTTGAAACCTTGAAAATTGAATTTTCAAAACCCACTAAGGAAATACCGAAAACATCGCAGGCGCCGAGCAAAACTGCAGTTTCGTGAAAGGTTTGCATGACCCTCTACACGTAGTGCTTTCTGCACCTACGACAGCTTCTCGCCTATGCAAAACGCGTTTCGCTCGATTTTTGGCCACACCGCCGTAGTTTGCTATGCACCCCGCCACAGCGGGAGCGGCGTCCGGTGGAACGTTGTCCGTGCCAGCGCTGCTACCCTAACCAGCAGGTTTGGAATCCCACCAGCAGTTCGCGGAAACCATTTTGGCTGTAGGGGCAAAAAGTTCTGGCCGGGCTCCCGACTCTTCGAGTCAAAGAATTCGGCCTTGGTCCTGAATCCGCCAGTGCTCGGCGAAGGATGTTGGGTGTGGAAGCCTTGTCGCAGCGCTCTGGAATCTCTGGAATCCCGCCAATGCTTTGGGGGGAGGCAGTTTGGCCGTATCTTGGTGCTCTCCTGGTGGTGTGCTGCTGGTTTCTGATGGTTTTTTCGTGGTCTGCAGTTATTGTGGGGGTCGTAGTGGCTACAAGTAGTGGTCGTGGTGTCGTGGTCGTCATGGTCGTCGTGCTGATGGCAGACTCGTGCCGGGACACGTCCGTTCAATATCTGCATGCTTGGCTGATGTCTGTATGGCACCAGAACTGGGTGTGGCTTCGCCTTATCTTCGTGGGCTTCCACATAGCCATGGAGCTGTCTTCTCAGCATTTTGCGTAGAGGCTGCAACGGCTGACTGCTTCGTCTGCAACCAAAAAGCTCGAACCGAGGTTTATTCGTGGCATCTCTCAGAGGGATTTGGCTGGCCTTTGGGCCCACACTACTGCCTTTGTCGCTGGCATAGCGTTCGGGCCCGAGCGCTCTGATGGCTGGACAAGCTGGGCGAGTGCATTGTTCCGGTTTGGACGAAGCCAGGTACGTTCTGTACTTCTTGCCGCCCATGGGTGATGGCACTGTCCTGTCCAGTGATCGTCCATATGTTGTGGCTTGTGAATATGAGTCTGGGCTGATCTTAGTTACAGGTTGCCCTAGGCCCTAGTTTTTGATGAATGGTATCTGCACACCTATGATTCCATCACGTTGACTCCGTGTGATGCGCCTGAGGACCAAGGTGGCTTCTCAACGTCTGCGCGCTTGCTCAGTCATTGCTGCCGATGTAGGCATTGAGCTGGAGCAGGCTTGTTGCTGTACGGTCAGGCACCGGAGTGTATACGTCTCTTCTCCAGCATTTATGAGTACCAGGCGGCCGGCGCTAAAAGGAGCTAACACAGCAAAGCTGCAGTTATGCTTGCAGTTGCAGTGCAAGCGCTGTAGCTTGACAACGAGTCAGTATTCGGCTTGAGTTCAGACTTGTGTCGTGCAGGTGCCAGATATTCAGCGGCAATGTTTCCTCTTTTACATGACCGTCGTTGGCTGGACAGTGTTCAACACAGCCCGTCCCTCAACGTGCCTGGCCCTCTTGGAGCTCTCCGCTTGGGTTGCCTGAGCTGCGGGACCCCGGGACCCATCCTTCGCAAGCAGCGTAGCTGACAGTGACCAAAGTCAAGAACAGCTGCTCCGGAGTTCTGGTGCCTTGGACTCCCGCCCGGGCCTCTCGTCGTGAAAGCCTCTACCTCTGAGTTCACCGGTAGCTAGAGTGCTAGAGTCTAGAGTAATCCTTATCAGCTGCATCTGGCCATGGTAGCATTGCAGAGCTTGCCAGCTTTCGCTCAGTTCGTGGTGAACCGCAGTGTCAAGTCGAACAAAGCAGCGACTCGTCCGCCTGGAGCTGGTGCTGCGAGCGCAAATGCTTTCACTCTTATATGGCCTATGCTGGCTAAGTTTAGTTCCCGTCATGGTATATCTATTTTCCGTTTCTCTGCGCATGTTTTTGGCTAGCATAGCAGTGGTTTCTCGAAATAGCATATGCAGGCTACTTTTGGCAGCACTTCGGATTCGTTCAGTGGGCATTCCTTGGAGACAGAGCGAGGCTGAAGCCAACTCAACTCATCACAACTACGGGAGAATGTGCAACCAAGGTTCTTCTCGCAGGCTCCGAGGTGAGCGCCATTTGTTGCGCCAGTCGTCAGGCCGGCATTTCGTCGACCTTGCCAGCTGCTCTGCTTCCCTTGTCCCACTTTGGAAAGCCGATACCACAGCAAGGCCCAAGACGGTCATGATAGACCTACTACCCAAAACGGCGGGTCGCATCGTGTAGAGCATGTATTCAGGGTGACCTGGAGGTGTGAGACCTGCCATTAGTACAGACATAGACATCGTTGTTTTCCACTCGTTTACATGATGTTCGGCTTACCAGACAGCAAACGTTACCCCGGATGGGACACGGGCGGTGCCTGCGCAACCAGGTTTCTAAGGAAGGAGGGGTCTATGTGCATAAGCAGTATCCAGCAGTGTTTACCGGAAGAACAACGCAATTCGGGGGAGCTTAGTGCGTTGCCGACACAACAGGCCCGCGAGGTGGAAGTGGCAATTCGGATCGCCGAGTTCAGCGCACGAAGCAAGCATCCTTGTGATGTCGAAGCATTCACATAGGCGCCACGGTCGCGAGATGCACTCAGGCATGTAAAAATCCCTGCACACCCAGCCCGTGGCTCCCCGGCCACTGCGCATGATCAAGTTTTGCTGCCTTCACTCCACTTTCAGCGCTCCTGTCCAGTAAGCAGACTGAGAGTCCCATGTGAGATTGTCAGGCTGCCGGTGGAGGTGGCGGTGGCTCGGGAGCTTCGGCAGACGGCTTCGCGTCGAACATGGACGGAAAGGCCTGTCACGAAGCCTAGAGTCTGGAGATTGCAGCCGAAATTCCATGTGATTTCTGCAGGAGATCATCCTTTGGTGTGAGGCCAGCCACCTTTCCCATCTTAGAGGAGGCTTGCGTCTGCATCGCTCTTGCCAGGTCCTTACCATGATCGGCTGGCGGCCGCCACAGGCGCTGCAAAGAGCCTTTCATGTGAATGTGCCTTTTAGAGATGGGCTTCGCAGCGAGCTGGCAGGGCACGGAGGATGCCGAGCGCAAGGTGGAAATTCGGTGTCTCGATAAAGATCCTGCTCGACAAGGATCGTTTGAGTTCACTCGCATTCTGTCTGTCAAGGAGTTTGAAGTAGGAAGTATCTCATTGGCATTTTCGTCTGCCATTGCAGAAATGCCAGCTCCGCCGAGCCTGGCGGCAGTTGCAGTATTTGCAAATACACGTTTCATCCCCCTGCTGGCTCCAGCCGCCTCCAGGACCGTTGCTGGATGCTCCGGCAGAGGCTGAAGCATCGTCGCACAGCATCCCAGGTGCTTCCGTATCTTCGAAACTAGCATACGAGCTTGTGGTGCTGTCTGCCGAGCAACTTGCTTGTCCAGGGATTCGATCCTTGTCAGCTCGAGTCTGGGCCAGGAAAGGAACTGAGTTCCATCAGGGAAAGCATCTTCTTGCCGTTGCAGTACAAGCCGAACTCAACTTACATTCAGATCGTGCGCCCAATTGGCCCGAGCATGCAAGAGAGCCTCCGAGTTTGACTGCCGTCTGGAGGTATTGTACGACTTGGACCCTCAGAAAAAGCCGTGGGCCTTTGCTTCAATCTCCCTTGCGCAGGCACGTGCCATACTGAACTACCTCATTTCCACAGCCAAGCTTGTTTCCAAAGCCAGTCAAGTGTTAGTGAATCTTATTGTCTTGGCCTAGAGCTTTGGGCCGCACATTTGTGCGACAAGTATCACGGTTTTTCAGACAGACTGTTTTGGTCGTCCATGCTGTTCTTCAGTAGCAGGCACTCCGATCGAAAGGCATCTCAGCTGAAAAGATTATTTCGCAGACCGGGTTATCTTTGTTGTTTCCGGTTGCGGTCCGAAAGGAGGGCGGGTTCGTTCCTGTGCCTAGTGTGAGGACAGCGCAGATTGAAGTTACAGCCCGTCGACAAGCAAGCTGCATCTGGCTCCTGGTCGAAGGAGGCGTGAAAATTGAAGAGTGCAACAGCTGACTTGTGCACTCTGTGAGAGGCCGTGATGGGATGCCTGCCATGGCGACGGTCACCCCAAATTATGATGATATTCAGGAGTGGCCTGGGATGTTGAGAGCTGCTGGCGTAGCCATGGACGTCTGCCTGCCGTATGTGTCTATGTGAACAGTAGCCTGAAAATTGTTGCATCTGATGTTTTCTTCCAGCGTGCTGCTGCCTCTCGGCGAGATTCATCTCTCAGTGCCGGTACAAGCCCCGAGATGGCTGACAGAGCAGTATGTGTCAGACTTGGTTCTCCTTTAATCCGTGTTGCTCCATTCCCGGCAGCCTTTGTTTTTGTTTCCTTGTGTGTGCCCTTTGTCATTGTTCATCTACTTGGTGGTTGCATAACTTCTAAGAAGGTCTGCGAGCCTGTACTGTGCGTGTGTGTGCGTGCGTGTGTGTGTGTGTCTGTGTTATGCACGGCGCGGCCCGTGAAGGAATCTGGATCCCAGAAAAGCTGGAGAAATCAGAGATGCCGTGGCGAACCGAGTTGCTGAGTGGGGCAGTTGCAGTGTTTGTCAAGCGCTCGCCTGCCAAGGTCAAACAGCAGCTGGACTTCACGAAGCAAGACCTCGACAAAAGGGAGCGGGAATTGGCGCAACCGCCACATTCAGCGTTTCTCAATTGCGCAGATGTTCTAGTGTCTGCAATCTGCCAGGAAGAACTGAAAGCTGTGAGAGCTACGCTAAATGCGGAGAATGGCGACGGGACCAGTTGATCTGCATTGTTGCCCGAGTCCAGCTGTAAATATCTTGCATGCCACACGAAGAAAGATGCACCCTTTAGCCCTTCGGCTTCAGCGTCAGGTCCCGTGCCATGACGCAGTTCTCCCGGATAGAGGCAGATGCCTCAGGGCAGATGCAGACAACCACTGCTTCAGTGAAGCGGGGTGCAGCATGCATCCGGTCCGAGGGTTCTGCCAGCATAGGCTGTAGAGATTGTTGTGGCTTCGTGCCTCCCTGCGCCTGCGTAGCGCAAGGACAATGAACAACTTACAAATGGGCACTTGACAAGTCAGCTTCGGTGGAGTGAGTAGATGAGGGTTCAGGTAAGTGTCAAGGAGTGTCTGCGACAAGTGCCCACTATGCGTTTGAAAGGATCCTGAGCAATGCGCGGCATCCAGCGGAATAAAGGAACTCACCGAAGCACAGCGAGAGAAGTAGTACTAGTAGCAGTGGTAGTAGTAGTAGTAGTAGCAGTAGTAGTAGTGGTAGTAGTAGTAGTAGTAGTAGTAGTAGCAGTAGTAGCAGTAGCAGTGGCAGTGGCAGTGGCTGTAGCAGTGGCTGTAGCAGTAGCAGTAGCAGTAGCAGTAGGAGTAGGAGTAGGAGTCGGAGTCGGAGTCGGAGTAGTAGTAGTAGTAGTAGTGGTAGTAGTAGTGGTAGTAGTAGTAGTGGTAGTAGTAGTAGTAGTAGTCGTAGTAGAAGTACTAGTACTATAACTATAGTAGTATATAGTACTAGTGCTGTTAGTGGTAGAAGTAGCAGAATCAGGAGTGGTATGAGTCGTAGTGGTGGTAGCATTTACAGTGACAGCAGCGGTAGCAGTAGCGGTAGTGGTAGTGGTAGCGGTAGCGGTAGTGGTAGCGGCAGCAGCAGCGGTGGCTGTAGCAGTAGCAGTAGCAGTAGCAGTAGCAGTAGCAATAGCAGTAGCAGTAGCAGTAGCAGTAGCAGTAGCAGTAGACAGCAGTAGCAGTAGCAGTAGCAGTAGCAGTAGCAGCAGTAGCAGCAGCAGCAGCAGCAGCAGTAGCAGTAGCAGTAGCAGTAGCAGTAGCAGTAGCAGTAGCAGTAGCGGTAGCGGTAGCGGTAGCGGTAGCGGTAGCGGTAGCAGTAGCAGTAGCAGTAGCAGTAGCAGTAGCAGTAGCAGTAGCAGCAGCAGTGGTAGCAGTAGTAGTTGTTGTTGCTGTTGCTGTTGTGTATAATATGCCGAGCGGTGGTCGCGAAGCAGGTTGGTCTAGCTGTCCACTGCCACCGGAAGGTCGCAAACAGAGCCGTGGGATGCGCTGGGCATAAACAGTGACATCGTCTCGGGCTGGGCGTGAGGTTGACGCACTGGGAAAACCCAGCTTGCGACAGCATCAGCACTCGAATGCGCGAAATGCTAGTCGAGTGCAGCGCGAAGTTGTCGGCCTGATGGGCACGGTCGGCGCAATGTCTCCTGCGGATGCAGTCAGGCGCCGCGCTGACAGATGGTGCCGTTCTCCGAGGCTCCCGGCGGCAGAGTGCTGAGAAGAAGCACGGCGGCTTGCGGGTTGTTGTAGGCTCGTCGGAAGTCGGAGGCTGTTGGAACGGCGAGGCAGCAATTCCACCGACCTGGTTCCGCCAGCTATTGCCAGCTCACCGATTCGCAGCAAAGAAACATAAAGACACCCGCGGCGCCTCATTGCGACGTGCATGAAATCGGGCACGAGGGTGGACGCAGCATTCCGACCAGACTGACAGCGGAGGAGGGCTAGGGAAGGCCGGGAGGGACTCGCGTCTTTGTAAGGAATTCTGAAGTGCGAGGACGCCATGTCGCTGCCAACCAGGGCCTCCGAGGCCGAGTTCACCTTCAGCCGCCGGGATGCCGGCGCCTCGAGCGACTCCACGTAGGAAGGGCGGCGCCGCTCGCCCCCAGTTTGCTTCGGGACCTTCGCGCAGAACCGGGAGCGCATCCAGCAACGCGGCCCAGTAAGCTGCAGGCTGCAGGCGATACCTGCTCAGCTGCTGCTAAACGGCGCAGCGTCGTGAGCGCGGGCGTAGGGTAGTATGATGTAATTAGTATGTTTGCAGCGGGACAACGTTGCGAAGCAGGTGCTGAGCGCGAGGCGCCGCGCAGAAAGCCAGCAACAGCCAAACGAATTGGAAATCCCTTACGCAAAGGTCGTCCAAGAAACCCGCGAGGCGCTCATCAGCCCGTAAATAAGTACTCGCTGCGACAAGCGAATCGTGTTGGCCGGGCGCGTAGAAACCTGGAGCGAGTCACCATGCTCAACGCCTTCAGCTTGCGCAATCTCGCGCATCCGTCCGGTGTCGTCCCACCATGTCCCACCGCAAGTAGGTGGAGGTGCGCCTGTACATGACCCGCACGAACAGTACGAGCGACATCGAGCGACCGGACGGTGCACGCAGAACTTGGCGAGGATGATGGCGCGGCTGATGGTGTCATGAGTCATGAGTCATAAGCGCTGCGGATGCTGCGGCCATCCAAAGAGACGACCGTGGTCCATGAGTCCAGCTCAACAGCTGCTGCCAAGCTTTCAGTGCCGGCAGTGCAAACTGAAACTTGCCTCACGAGTTCCATTGCACACGCGCGCTAGATCGTTGTACACGAGGCGCCTAAACACGCCCCTGTTAGGTTTACGGAGGGCGGTATAAGGCCTGAGAGGCTGATGGCATCAAACGCGACTTGCAGGCTTGCAAAGGTGAAGGCTTCGAGTGCTGCCGCATCGTCCATAGCTTGCACAGTTCAACTGTTTTTCCAGGCAAGCCTACTGCCGAGCCGCGTTCGAAGGTGAAAAACACTTCGCCGACCTCGACGCTCGTGTCCCCACTGACTCGTGCTGGCCGACTCGTGCCCGTGGGGCCGGGCAGTGGGCAGGGGGTCGCGCTTGTAGCAGCGCGCAGACGCAAAGTTGCTCGTTACCCGGAGCTGACCCACGGAGGGCCGCAACGGCTCGTTGGTCGCGAGTGCATGATTGCGAGCGGCCCACGTCGACGGCCGCTTCGCTAGCACTCTGTCGGAGATTCAGTGGCTAACGTCGCTGGGACACTTTGCGTGGACGCACAACGGCGCGGGGGAAGAAATAACTTGTGCCAGTTTCGCAGGGTGGGATGCAATCGATGCTCGAAACCTCGCCGCAAACGCATGCATGTGGTGCTTTGAATACGTTTAATCATTATTTTGTGTAGCGAAGATAGTACGGACATGTACAGTACGGGCAGCATCACGGCCCTTCACATCGAAGCAGGCGCCACGGATTTTTTGTGGGGAGATGCGTCTTCAAACGCGCTCGCTCCAGTGTCGCATGATGGCTCAGCCTGCAAAACGGAGGGTCAAGTTGCGTTAACGCCGTTTGTGGCGATCTCCGATATCCCCCCAGGTTTGTGAATATATTGGAGGGTGGGTTCGGAGGGACCAAGCAATACATTCCTACAAGGGTCCCCCAGGGGTGACTGGGCATGAAATGTATTGGGGAGTCTTTTGCCTACTGGAAACATTACAGGAACCAAGCGCAGCCTCTGTCCCTAAGCCTCTAGCCTAAACCTTGAACCCTAAACCCAACACCCAACCACTGTGTACGTTGGCAGCGCGTGGGGTTTCTGTTTCTGCAGACTTCCTTCAGAGATACGACATAGGTCTGGATGTTGTGTGATCTTTCGAACTGACGCGACCTGGGACTCGAAACCAACGCGGCTTTCCCTACACGTGGGGGGTAGGGGGAATATTGCTACTGTTTCAAAAGCGGTCGCATTGCTGTTTCGGAGCTTTCGGACCGCTTTTCGACGCAGTGTAGCTTGCCAGGCACTAGGACATCACAGATCTGTTCAACCTCCACTCGTATGGTGAAGTGACTGTAACTCAGACTAGCAAAACTCGAGACTAGTACAAGTTCATTGACGTCTTTTGAACCGGTAAGCTACTGTGCTACCCAGACTAGCAGAACTCGAGACTAGGACAAGTTCAATTACAAGTTCATTCACGTCTCGTGAAACAATAAACTACTGTACGGTGCTGAAGGGCGGCACATGTGCCTGTGTAGCCAATTTGTATTGGGACATCGTACTTTCACTACTTCCCCCTCGTATTTGATTGGTTTCTCTATTGGTGGTGCTTGTGTCTGTTGAAGCACATGGTTTCCGTGCAGTGGCGCGCGCAGCGGCACAAGGCGTGCTGCTGAAGCCCTCGAGCTTGCGAACAAGCGTTTATTCTGCCAGTAGCCGACTCTAACCATCTCTAGCCGATGCAGTCAGTATGGGGTATAGGGTAGTTGCCAGGGTCGCCCGCAATGTCCGGCTGGCTGACATGAACCTCGACGTGCCGGTCGCTGATGAACGGCGCATCGAGGTCGTCGCCAATGGCCTCCCCATGCGGCACGGGTCCCAGCTCGCCCTTGACGCACAATCGTGCCCCCCCTCACACGACGAGGCGAGGCCGACCCCTGCGCTGACACCCTGCCAGGCAGCGCAGGCAATGCTGCCAGGCGCAAGCATCACAGCACTTACCCCGAACTCGGCCGTGCCCGACGATGCCGCCTTGTCGCCCTCGGCACCGAGACTGGCGGCAGGTTCAACACTGAGACAGTCCAGTTCCTGTGCCTCTTGGCGCGGCATTGCGCCGCCGCCGTCCCCACGCACCGGCGACATTCCTGCGACCTGCCGCGATTCACTGCTCGAGATGCCCCGGCAGCCGATCTTAGCGATGGTCCGGGGCCAGAGCTGCACGAGGCCCTCGCGGAAGCGCGCAGAAAAGTTCCCCCCTCTTGGCTGACTGCGGTGGAGCAAGCCAGTAGCGGTAGCACGTAGCCTGCACCGGGACGGGGACCTGTTGTACCTTCGCTGTCGTAACAAGGCGCGCGAAAAATGTCTACGCATACGTCATGTCTTGCATGAGGAGGACACCCCCCTCCCCCCACCGAGCCAATACAATAGAAACAGTGAGGAATTGTATTGGATAGTCTCTGCCAGGGTATAGGCCGGTGAGGATTCGCCGATCATCGTGGGACAGCGATGACCTGGACCACTTTGCTTGGGTGTGCCGTTGCTCGCTGATGGCTCGGCATGCATGTGTCCTGAGAAGTTGATGCTTGGAACGTGGGACTGCTGCTACCACGGGTATTGCTGCTGCTGCTGGTGCTGGTCCCGGGACTTCGGCCGGCGTTCCATGGCGCAAGCACATGCCTAGGCCCTGGGTGAGCACCGTGTTGGCTTAGCAGAAACTTCTTGTTCACTACTGCTGAAGTTCAATTTGCTGCTCTGATCTGCTGTGAGACCACACATGTGTGTTGCAAAATGCAAAGGGCCCTGTGAGCCGAGTGCTTGTTTTGCAGAAACTTGTTGCGCATTGGATTGGTTAACCGCGGAGGGTCGTGATTTTCTCATGACCCTTGCAGCGTGCACGGCACAAACATGAAGTTCGTGCCCGAAAGCGCGGAACCATGTTGCCAAAAACCGACATCTGTAGATGCATATCTGGCAGCGTGTTGGAAGAAGCAAGCTCGGCCGGTGAACGGAAGCGTGTGATGATCTGGAGGTGCTGGAAAGACTTCAGGCACTCCGGGCCAAGGAACGTACTAACCCTGAGTTCGCTGGTGCCCATCGGTGCCGACTTGTGGTCCTTGGCCTCGAGGTTGGGGGTCGCTGGAGTGCAGAATCAGCCACGTTCATCCGATTGCTCGCAAGGCCACGCTAGCGCAGCGCTGCCCCTTCGCAACGGGCAGCATGTGTTGCAGCCTTTGTCGCACGGTGGTCTGGGTTTGTCGCTGTCGCAGCAGCGCGTTCCTTCGCAGACAGCTTGCTGTCCCTTCCCATCTCCAACACTGCCAACCTTGACGGTTGACGTCAGCGCTGACTCGTCTGAGGTGCCGCCACTCGCCTCCCGCCTGTGGTGAGCTTCGGCTAGGTTGGGTGGGTGTGCTTCTAGGTCAGGTCTCGCCCAGTAGTTTGCTGCACTGGGACCGCACTCGGACCCCCCCCAAAAAAAACGGGACAGTTCACACGACAGTTGCGGCAGATCCCGGCATTTGCTAACCGAACGGCCGTATGTGAGAAGTTGTACGTGCGGATTTCCGTACGATTCCGTAAACCAGGAAAAACTTTTGCCCCGTGTCGAGACCTTGCGTACGGTATGCGTGCATATGCTGCACTGCCTTCCAAGTCGTTTACACGCCACAAGCCATGGCCACAAGAGGAACCCAAACCATGCAAGCGTATTAGAGGTAAGAGGGGGGGACAAAAACAACAGTCTGACAACAGTTGTCCCGCATGCTCGTGGCCATGGATGAATCGGCCAACTGGACTATCCCTCTTGCGCGGATGTCGCTGAAACTTTCGCGGAGGCAAGCCAACCTCATCAGTTTGCGCTGCAGACTCGTGCTGGCACAGATGCACTTCCATGCACTTACCGGATCCTTGGTGGCGCGACTCCGCGTCGAGCTGGAGACTGATCCAGACGTGACCGTGGTTTCACTGGACGGGGCAGTGCGTACGACACAGTCTCCAGGACCGCCTTCCTCGGCAAATTTCGCCAGGTCGCCACTGCGCTATTGCCGTTTGTGCGCCTGTTTTACGGGCCACCATCGGTGTACTGCTGGTGGGATGATGCCGGTACCTGCCGTGACATCTGCCAGGCGGAAGGCTGCGAACAAGGAGATGCACTTGCCCCGGCATTGTTGGAGCGCGCAGCGGCTGAGCTGAGGCCAGGGGAGGAACTGCCCGCTTACCTTGACGACCTGTACGTCATCACCAGCTCGGCGCGAGCCAAGCCGGCCTTGGACGTCGTCGCAACCCGTGTCGAAGAGCACCGTGGCATCGCGTCCAACGTCGGTAAAACGCGGATCTACAACAGCCGGCGGTCCGGCACCGTGCGATACCGTGCGTGGCGCCCTCGTGGTGTACGGCGCATGGCCCCAGGGCTTCGCCCTTTGTTGCGATGTCACGCTGGTTAGCCCCATCACCGGAGCGAATGCCCCTCACCCACGAGCGGACCATACTCCCGGCATCGCCTTGCGCATGGCCGAGAGCCGCAAGCGCGCAACGTATCCGGAATTGCAGCNGCATGCTGTCGACTGCAGTGCAGCACGCCGTTGGCGGCACGGCCCTGGGAGCACCGTGGCTGGTCTCCAAAGGCGCCGCTGGGTGCGAGCCTGCCTGAAACGGGAAGGATGGTGCGACCGCCGTACCCGGAGCTCTCTCCTGCAACGCACGCGCCCAACCCTGTCAGGCCACACCAGGTGGGCGCGTGGCTCGTGGCGATTTCGACAGAACTGGCCACAACGCTACCACATGCCGCGGTGCAAATCGCATTGCCGCCGCATCGAGGACATCGCCAACGGCTTGCCACTCTGGGGAGGTGTTCAGGTAGCTGTTGACACGACCCTCGTGTCGCCCCTGACAGCAAACGGCGAGCCCCGGCGTGAGGCCAGGCGCACTGCCGGGGCTGCCTTGCGCCACGCTCGCCGGGCGAAGGAGGGCACTTACCCGGAACTCTGCAACTCGGGACGCTGCCGCCTATAGTCGTCCTCGGCATAGAAACCGGCGGCAGATGGAGCGCGGAAGCTGTTACCTTCCTCCGGCTCCTTGCCCGTTGCCGAGCCCGGTCTGCCCCCCCACCACTGCAAAGTGCCTGCATCTCTGCCTA
>BGNK01001290.1:83393-140913 GCA_003297005.1 Symbiodinium sp. clade A Y106 | reverse complement strand
AGCCCCAGCCAAGCCCCAGCCCAGCCCCGGCCCACCAAACTCAAAACATGGTTCCAAAAAAAAACTCGATCATAAACGTTCGGTCAAAACGTTTTTGGCACCCAAACCCTTAACAATTTCTATTAACCCTAAACCCTAAACCCTCCAAAACGACCAAGGACGCGACCGCCCCATGATGCTCGCGGATTGTGAAGGGGTGTGTTCGAAGCCCAGCCCAGCCCAGCATTTTCCAAAATCAGGTTTCAGTGAGAAAACCTGCTCAAAACGTTTCGGTCAAAACTTTCGCTCAAAACTTTCGGTCAAAACGTTTTTGGCACCCTTAACAATTTCTATAAACCCTAAACCCTAAACCTATGAGTCGGGGAAGTATCCCCGAAGATCAGTACCTAGGATCCTTTGGGGTTCAGGGTTAGGGTGCCGCCGGGGTACCCAGAGATCCCAATACCCCTTAAATAAGGAATATAAGGGTTCCTTAAAGGGCTCCTTAAAGGGATCTATAAGGGTTCTATAAGGGAATTAAGGAATATACCTTAAATCATAATATTAGGCCCCCGACTATTTAAGGTATATTCCTCAATTAAGGGGTATTGGGTTCTCTGGGTATTGGTCTCTACCAAGGTTCTGATTTGGCTTCGGAGGGTTTAGCTTAGCCCTCGAGGCTTCACGGTCATAGTGTAGACCCCTGACAAATCAGCCACCCCCTTTTGAGGCTTTCAGATTTGAATCCCTATCATTATACTCCCGATTCAGGCGAAGGTGTAATAGTCAGGGCTACATTAGGGTCGAGAGTTGTAGAGCTAACGTATGAAGCCCTATAGACCCCGTAGGAACCCAGACAATGCTACTGTGATCATCAGTGGTCTACTCCAGTCCCAATCCCGATTCCCAGACTTGGGAACTCACAAGTTGTCGGTGTTTAAAGGGCTTAGGGCTTCACCCGAAACGGGTGAAAAAAACCCTAAATCAAAGCCTGGGGTTGGGTACCTGAGTCTACCCATAGGCCCCATAGTAGTTCCTTTTCGGGAGTACCTTATAGAATTCTAAATATGAGCCCCAAAAAGGAACTGCTGTGGGGCCTATGTGGAAGTATTAGGTTTTCCGTTGCTTCCCGGCTTGGAGTAGAACACCGTGGGTGGAGCCGGGAGGGTGCCGCAACCATACAAGCCCAAAAATGCCCAGACCATACGTTTCTTAGAACAACATGTATAGGTTTAGGTTGTTTAAAACAATCGTTTTCTAAAAAGCCTGCGCAACGCTCAGACCCATGCCCAAACCATAGCTGTGGCTCCACACCTACTAGTCTGGGGGCGGTCTTAAAGCCATATACTTTTGAGGTTGCAGGCTTTGGAGCTAAGCATAAGCCATGGTAACCCCTAATGTAGGAACCTGATTAAGAAGCCCTGGGCCTAACACCCCAAAATAGTAGGATTCATATAAGGAAGCCTAATAAAGGCCCAAGGTTTCTTAATCAGGTTCCTACATTATACACAGCAATCAACCCTGTAGGGTGGATTGCTTCGGGCTTAGGGAAAGTTTCGGGTTGAGGGGCAGCGTTAAGAATCTAGGGTTTAGTGCAGGGGCCTAAATAATTACCGATACTATTGTGGGGTTCCTTATCGTAGTAACAGTAGAATATACTCCATTCTAATAATTAAGGCCCCTATAGTAGACACCTGTGTTCTGACAGGCAGCGCGATGCCGGACCATGCCCTCAGGAGACATGTAGTGCGGCGGCGATGTGTTCCCCAACGGTTGGCAAAACGCAGCACTGTGTACACCCGTTGTGCAAGGCTTAAATTACGAACTAAGAAAGCAAATACATGTTCACTCATCCTAAGCATCGTGCCGCAAACCCTGAACCACCCTCAGCCTGAAATTCTAATTTACCCTAAACCCCAAACCCTAATGATCAGTGGTTTACGCGATTGCCAAGAAATTATTTTCGTTCTATCGGAATCCGGCCGGAGTTGCTGTATTTGCATTGTGCAACTTTTTGAATCAATCTTCATGTCCCGGCTGCACTTATTTGTTATGCGTATCCAACCTTCTATCTATCGATCTATCTTTGTCTGATCTATCAATGTATCTGTCTATCCCTCCCTCCCTCCATCCATCCATCCACCCGTGAGTAGTATCCATCTATCTATCTTTCTATCTATCTGTCTGATCTATCTAAATATCTATCCATCTGTCCATCTATCTACCTGTCTCTCTCTGTGTCTGTCTGTCCGTCTGTCTGTCTATGTATCTATCTACTTATCTATCTATCTCTGTCTCTCTCTCTCTCTCATTGTATCTCTGCCTGCCTGCCTGCCTGCCTGCCTGCCTGTCTGTCTGTCTGTCTGTGTATCTGTCCTGCTGTCTCTTCATCTATTCTATTTTTCTCTCTCTCTCTCTCTCTCTCTATATATATATGCTCACGCCCCGCCCCCCCCTCCCCGTGATCCACCCGAACCTGCTTTTTTGTAAGAAGTGGATCATGGGAGGTGGGCAACCTCCGATGCGAAAACATCGACAGGGATCAAGTTTCCCCAAAATTCCTGAAGCTTGAAATGCGAAAACACTGGCAGGGATCAAATTTCCCCCAAATTCCAAAAATCTGAGCAACTATGGCCCCCGCACTTCCCATAGATGCTAGGATTTTCGGAATTTTGGGGAAATTTGATCCCTGCCAGTGTTTTCGCATTTCGGGCTTCAAAAACTTTGGGGAAATTTGAGCCTGGCAGCATTTTCGCAACATCGGATGCGAAAACATCGACAGGGATCAAATTTCCCCAAAATTCCTTGAAGCCTGAAATGAAAGAACACTGGCAGGGATCAAATTTCCCCCAAATTCCAAAAATCTGAGCAACTATGGCCCGCGCACTTCCCATAGAGGCCAGGATTCTCGGAATTTTGGGGAAATTTGATCCCTGCCAGTGGTTTCGCATTTCGGGCTTCAAAAACTTTGGGGAATTTGAGCCGGGCAGCATTTTCGCAACATCGGATGCGAAAACATCGACAGGGATCAAATTTCCCCAACATTTCTTGAGCTTGAAATGCGAGAACACTGGCAGGGATCAAATTTCCCCAAAATTCCTAAAGTCTGAGCAACTATGGCCCCGGCACTTCCCATAGAGGCCAGGATTTTAAGAATTTTGGGGAAACTTGATCCCTGCCAGTGTTTTCGCATTTCAAGCTTTAGACATCTTGGGGAAATTTGAGCCTGGCAGCATTGAATCAACCTCGGATGCGAAAACATCGACAGGGATCGACTTTCTCCAAGATTCCTGAAGCCTGAAATGCAAAAAGTAATAGAGGAACAGTGTACCATATCCTATTCCAACCTGTTCGTGTTTGTGGATGCTTTAGACCGTGGTGGGGACGTGGCTCTGTAGCTTTCTTCTCAATGTTGAGGGACACCGGATCTAGCCAGCAGATAAGCTTATAAGCTCCGCTATCTCCGGTTGCAAGGTAAATGGCTCTTTCGGGTTGTATTACATAAGTAAGTGAGCCTGCACGTGCTTCAGCTACCAATTGTACTAACACTTCTTTCATCGAGCAAAATCATAACCGTAGTCAAGAACAGCTTTCCTCAAAAAAGACATAGAAGAACAGCTGCACTCTTATACTATTGAAACCTAGCTGTGGTTGTGGATACTCTAGAACGCCTTATGCAAACACAAATGTCTGTTGAATCTGACATCATGTTTAGATACTGTCGAGTTCTTGTTTCTTCATTGAGGTAAGACCTTGCTAACAGTTTAGAACCTGCCCGCATTCAAAACTAAAGAAGCTGATAAGCTCCGTTATTTCATATTGCAAGATAAATGACTGTTTCTTGTGCATTACAGAAAGTGAGTTCCCCACCACTACCCCTTTGCCTTATTAATTTTAGGGTTCCATTATTAAAACTGGATACCCGGAATAAAGGGTACCCTCATTACTAAGGGGACACTGGGGAACCTAGCAAGTGAGCTTCAATTGCTTCAATTCTAAGTCTTCTTTCATCGAGCAGAATCATGACTGTAGTTAAGGTCAGTTTTGCCCAAGTTGCAAGTGAAGTGTTTTGTTGCTGTCCTAAAAGCATAATGATAATGAGAAACAGATGTGTTCCACCATTGCTCTGAGGCTATGAGGAGAGGAGAGGTTTGTGGCTGTTT
The DNA here is from genome assembly GCA_003297005.1 of Symbiodinium sp. clade A Y106. Classification (NCBI taxonomy): domain Eukaryota; class Dinophyceae; order Suessiales; family Symbiodiniaceae; genus Symbiodinium; species Symbiodinium sp. clade A. The sequence continues at coordinate 136,771 of BGNK01001290.1, read as the reverse complement.
CATGATGTGCTGAAGGATGGCAGGATGTTTAAGTGTGCAAGTAGTACGGTGCAATAGAGCCCGATGAAGTTTTGAGCCGCGATCGTCTTTCATCTTTGTAAGCGAAAACAGCAAATATGTTTAGCATATGACGTTTTACTAGGAGAGGAACAACGAATGCTTTCCAGAAGAATGTTTGTGTATTCCCACGAAGCCTTACAAGGTATAGAGGTGTGCTTCCAGATTTAAAAGAGGAGAGGAAGGCGGGGAATCCTTACTTGGTCTTGACTTTTGTTCTTGCTTCTAGCACGCGAAGATTGGACTTGTCATTCTGGTTTTCGTGTTATAAAGTTATACAGCATAAGAAGCTCGACATACCACCGAACGTATTTGGAATTTGCTGGAGGGAGACCACTTTCTTCTCCGAAACATTCAGATTCAATTTTGTGGTATTGGCGGATTGTAAGGGCTCGTTGAGTCCCAGCCATTGTTTGTGATGAAACAGGATTTCTAATAACAGAAAATAACACCAACAGAGCAAAAACAACTGCGGTTTCCTTTGTCTTTACTGAGAAGGGCTCAATTGTTTCAGCGCGGACGCAGAACCGGATTCTGGTTTGGGTTTTGGTTGTTTTACATATACCAGAAAAGAGCACAACAAGCAGAGGTCAGTATATGTGAAATGGAGAAACCCTCGCAAATACCGATGGTTTATGGACTTCGGAGAAAGCATTCGGAGACATAGTATTGTAGACGAACAGTTGACAAGAAGGCTCGGGTGGATCATGGGGGGGGGGGTTGACCATATATATATATATATATATGTATCAATTCATCTATCTAGCTCTGTCTGTCTGTGTGTGTGTGTGTGTCCGTCAGTCTGTCTGTGTGTGTCTCCCGCTGTCGCTGTATCCATCTGAACCTGTTTTTGTCTTGTCTCCCTTTCTCTCTCTCTTTCTCTGTCTCTGTCTCTGTCTCTTTCTCTTTCTCTTTCTCGTTCTCTTTCTCTTTCTCTTTCTCTTTCTCTCTCTCTCTCTCTCTCTCTATATATATATACCTACCCATCTATCCATGGCTACTTTCGTTCCATCTCTTAATTTTCTGTCTATCTATCTACCTATTTATCTTCCTATCTATCTTTCTATCCCTGTAGCTCTGTCTGTCTATCTGTCTGCCTGTCTGTCTGTGTGTCTGCGGGCATGCATTTGTGGATGTTGTTTGCACATAAGCACGTATGTGTGTACCCGTAAGCAGTAGGTGTATGCATAAACTAGCATAAACGCTCCTTCGAAACTGCATACACAATACAACATGCAAGAGCATCAGTATGCGTGTATACATGTATACAGATATTAATATATGTATATGCACATGTGTCTACACATGTATCTGTGTGTATGTACAACACATCTGAGACATGAATAGGTTCATGGCACGGCACATTCGGATGGGCCACAGCACCCCAAGCAAGAGCCAAACTTCAAGGTGTAGACTTTCAATGCCGTCCCTCGCTTCTGAAGCTTTGAACCCTACGCCACAGAGTGGAAATCTTACAAGCAACCCTAAACCCTAAACCTTAAACCCAGTGCTACGCTCTAGAATTGAGGGCTTAGGATGCCAAAGGCAGCCACAAAGTTGAAAATTTAGAACCCTAATATAGGGGCCTAGATAATTACCAATACTATTTGGGGTTCCTTAATCGAATTACAGTATAATGGCGCCCGGAAAACCTATTCTAATTATTAAGGCCCCTAGATTAATCGCAGCAGCTGGAAGCATCTCTGGGATGCGAGGAACACAGAGGCTAAGTTTGGCAAAGACTCGCAGGCATCCCTGCAAAGAAGGGTTTGCCGGACCTTTGCTCATAGGGACCCTGTATATTTGATTCCTTAAATAGGCCTTATTAGGTCTTTATTATGGGAATAAAGGCCCCCTACCCCCCTAAGGGTCCCTATGATTTGCTGGGGCTTCTTGCAACAAGGTGTTCGGGTTTAGGGCCTGCTATACATTCAACCTTAAATCATAAGCATAAAGCCTACAAAAATTGACATCCTGAAACCCTGAAATTCGCACTTTTCGGTGACTCGTTTCTTTAAGAATGAAACCCTAGAACCCACGTTTCTTTAGAGCTTGGCGTTCAGGGCCTCGGATGTTGCCAACACCAGGCATGGTTCTAGGTAATGTAGGGGTTTTAGCAACTAGAACAGGATTTTAGTTTAACATGCCCCCAAACCCTACTCTAATTATTGATGCCCCTGCATTATGTAGAAAATGCAAAAGTGCAATACAGGAGTTCTTAGAGGAACCTTAAGAGGAACCTTAAGCATAGCTTCGGAAGACCCACCATTATTATCCATGAACACAGGAGTATCACAAGGCACTATGGCACTATGACAATGAGGTTTGATGGGGTTGAGGGTTTTGTGTTTCAGAGAGCTTTGATGCGGTGCTAAGCGGACTTTGCAAAGTCTGTGAGGATGTTGCAGGGGTTAAATGGTTTTCTACCGTGTGATGAGGGACTTTAGTGAGTGTATATAGGGCACCTTGGGAATGTTGGCGAGTGCGTGTTTGAGTGTGGGAATACTATTCTTTAAGCCATGTGTTAGCTGCCGAATAGGAACCGCTTGAAGGCCTAAGTATGCACCTACAACTCCGAACAAGACTTCATGAGACCCTGCACGGAACCCCTGGCTGAAGACTAAAAACTAAGCCCTTAACACGAAAACAAAAAACAAAAAACCGTTAAGTGATAAATCACCGGTGAAGCAATACAGGAACGGTGTCGAGCCCTGTAACAAAACTACAAGGTGCTCTTCGGGTTCAGGTTTGCCCTTTGAGATTTTGATTGCGTAATATCGGCTTGAATAGCTGCCAAGAATATTGCTTAGGGCTCCTTATAATCATAGCCTGTATCCCAAAGCCATATTTTCATTTTGGGGGGTTCCTCATCTCATCCCATAGGGCAGCAGCCCTTATAGAACCGCTTTTAGCCCCTAAGGTCCGCAAACCATAAACCCTGTACCCTATAGACCCTAAACCCTATAAACCCTATACCTTATAGGCCCTAGAGCCTATCAACCCTAAACCGCCAAGGAACCGACTGTTAGAACCTTGGTGTCCTTGGCGAAGCACAAGACAAACTCCTCCAACGAGTCGGCTTTTGAGAAGAGGCTTAGGGTTTAGGGTTTAAGGGGTTTAAGGGTTTAGGAGTTTAGGGTTCAGGGTTTCAGGGTTTCAGGGTTTAGGGTTTAGGGGTTTAGAGCTTAGGGTTTAGGGCTTAAGGGTGTAGGGTTTAGGGTCCTTCTGGCTTGTAGGGCTACCGCTGCCACTGTTAAACTGAATCTTACTCTTACTCCTACTCCCACCCCTTTCCCTACAACTTACTTGTGCTTGCAAGCTTATGTGACTTAGCAGCTCGGGTTGTAGATCAGGTAATTATACTTATCCCCAGTATTACTGTCCACCCCAAATAAGCTACATAGAACCTTATGTGCGAGTCCCATTGCTCTCATGAGGCTCTGACCTTGTACGTTTCATTAGGTTTCGGCATGGGGTTTAGGGGTTGGTCCGGCGGGTAGGTGTTAGGATTTTCAGGGTATATGTGCTCAGCCCTTGACGCCTATCAGTGATTTTTTGGCCTTATCTCTAAACGCTAAGCCACCTGTATAAACCCTAAACCTAAACACTACACCAAGCCATAGACGTGAAGGCATCACTCAATAATTGTTTCGGAGTCCGGATCAAGGGTTGCAAATGTTGCAACTTCCCGACACTAACTGCAAACTCTGCCTTGGCCCTCCCAACTAGTAAAGACGTCATATGTATATGTATATATGTCATCATGTAGCTGTAAAACTTGGTCCCATAAGTTGTAAACGGCCTTAGAATTTAAACGCTAAGCAATGCAACTTAGATAGATCTCTCGGACCTTACGAGGTCCCCCCCGTAGTATCCTCTTGCCGTGTTCGGCTGCTTTCCTTGTCACAGCTGAATAATACGAACCAAGGTTATTTGTTCTAGCTGAATAATCCCAACCTGGGTAATAAAGGTGCCCGAATAATAACCAAGTTAACGATTTTTTACCAGTCTTATTGCCTGTGCAGCTATATATGACAATGCGAACCAGGCTGGTTACCCGCGTTATTGAGGGATACTCTAATACGAACCAGGGTACCCTGATTATGAAGGTGATACTGCGGGAAGCTCGGTGAATGAAAATGATGCTTCGCTTTCCCTGCTTTCGAGCATGCGGGTTTTAGTTACGCAGGACATGTAGGGTTGAGAGTCAATCTTAAAGATCCTGCTACGTTCATGTTTTCCTTGTTGAGCCCGTAGGTAAACCCTCCTGACAGGGCTTAGGATTTCGGGGTTTAGGATTTGGCGTTTGGGGTTTGAGGGTTTGACGGATCCTCTTGCCTGGAAGCAGGGCGGCAGCGATAGCGAGAGCGCCAGCGACAACGCTAGCGACAACTTCAGCGCCGCCCGTGCCTGAACCGACACTGCGGCTCGGTACTCTTAAGAGTTAAGGGCTTGCGGTACATTGTAAGAGTCTTCGTCTTGTTTCGGCTGCCCCTAACCGTCATCGGAAGTCCTGTGTTGGCAGGTTCAGGTTTGCAAGACCTTGCGTGTAGGATGCAGTATGCCTTAGTGCTGAGCTGCGATTCCGGATCTGGACTTTTGGTAATTATGTACCTCACAAGAGCATATTATGAGCATTCGGCCCCTCTATGAACATGAGCTGGGTCCAGCGTGAAGTTTTCGACCATCCCTTCCTTCCGGGCCACAAGCTCATTCTGCCTGGATCCTCTTGAGTTTCGCAGCCTGCTTCTACTTAAAGGCCCAGGGGACTTAGTAAGTAGGTTATAAGTAGGGTTATAAGTACCCTAAATGGAGTTACCCCAATTATAACCCTACTTATAACCTACTTACTAAGTCCCCTGGGCCTCCAAGTAGGGAGTCGGGTTCAGGGGTTCGGGTTTAGCAGGCTTTAGGGTGGTGTAAGTGTCGCCCTGGGAAGACACGGCATGTCGGTCCTGCTCACTAGACTGGGCTCTTTTAAGGGATTTAGTTTAATTTACTATAACAAGGAGACCATATTAATTACTGCACCCTTTGATGGTAACTTAGATTAAGTTCCTGAACAAGAACCCACTAGAGGCCCAGTTGCCTAGGAGCAGGAGGCCCTGCGATGTTTGTTTTCCCATATCGAGAAGCAAGAGCGTGCTATAAGGCTGCGGGTCTAGAGCTCAGGGAGTTTATGGATCAAGGGTAAATCTTCTGTAAACGCCTACTTGTTAAGCAACAGACGTCAAGCTTGCCGACAAAGCCGAAACCTCGAAGCCCCACCTGAAAGAAACCCTAAACACTAATAAAACAACATAACAATAACAAAAAAAACAGGTTCTGCTTCGCCTTGATGCTGCCGAATACACCGGAACGTGGTCCTATCCTCAACTTGGCCTTCACACATGAGACAGCTTAGGAGCTTAGGCTTAGGGTGTTAGGGTTTAGGGTGTTAGGGTCGGGTATCAGGGCTTCGGGTTCAGAGTTTAGGAGTTACGGATTTGCGGTCAGGTTTTCGGGTGCTTTTGTTTCTTTGATTTGTGCTTTCAAACTGAACCTTATCTGCAGCATTTGATGCCTGCTCGTCATGATTTCTTCGTGGCCTCCCTGCAACCGAGAGGCTTAGTGAGCTACAGGTAGACTTACCCAAAGCCTTGAAATCTCTTAACCTCTATACGAACTTGCCAAATCTGCCCAGCTTCGTTTTGAATTTGGCTTTGACGCGGGTTTAGGATTTGGGATTCACCGGGGTGCCGTTGTACATGCACGACGTTCTAGCTAGTTGGGGCTTAGAAGTTTGGCCTTAAAGTCAAAGACTGTAAGATTCGAAGTTGTAGATGGAGTGTTGAGGATGTAGCGTTTGGTGTTCAGGTTGTATGCTCCTGCTGTAGTCTGCCGTGTATTCTCCGGCTCTAGGCGCAGGCATCGTAGACTTGCAGTATTCATAGTATAGAGGCCTTATATAGGCTCCTATATTATAGTACCCTTATAGTAACCCTTATAGGACCCCTTTAAGGAACCCGTTAAAGGAACCCTATTCTAATTGTTAAGGCCCTGTACTAGCCTTCCGAGCCGACGGTATACCCATGGAGGCTCAAGGGACGAGGTAGAGCGTAGAATTAGCATAGCCCTTCCCAGAGACTCCGATATCCCTTGATTCAGGAATATATGTTGAAGTATATAGTAGGATCCCTAATATGATTTAAGGTATGTTCCCTAATTCAAGGGATATTGGAGTCTCTGGGTTTAGTGAGCTCTTGCCTCCCCTGATCCTTCAAAAATGCTGTTATCGTGGCTCTTCTGGGCTCTTGTTACGGGATTTGATTTAAGTTACCATAATACGGAAACGATATTAGCTACTATAGATCCCTACTATGGTACCCAGTCTTGCAGCGCCTGGATGCGGAGGAACGATATGCAGGGGCCATCCCTGCCAGCATCATGTCGGGCATCCTCAACCTTCAACCCTACATGAAGGCTAAGGAATCCACAGTTCTAGTAATTTCCAGGGTTTATATATGTATATAATATATCCTATACTAAGAGCAGGGTTTAACGAGTTGTTTGAAGTAGCTCAGCTCTAATTCCCGAAATCCCTAAAAGCCAAGTACCTAATAACCATACACTCCCCAAGTATTAGTGTTACACGGCAAAAGGCTTACCCGACTTACCCTAAACCCAAGCACCTTATTGTGCCCCGTGGATTGTTAAAACCCCTATGAAGCCCACCCTCACTACTCATGGCGCCCTTTAGACGCTCAGGATTGACCCCAAACCGTCACCCCCAAACCCTCAACCCCAAACTCTTAACCCCAAACCCCAAACTTAAACCTAAACCCCTTAAACCCAAGCCTACCGCCTGAACGCTCCTCCCCCCGCAAACAGTCTTTGGTGCTTCAGGCCTTTTGGAGAAGGCGGCGCAGTTGAAGGCCTGAGGGGTTTGTTCAAGCAACCGCCTTGATAACTAAAGGGATAGTAGCAGTTAACAATAACAACAATGATAATAGTCACAACAGGAATAATGCTCTTAATTAGAATAATAGTAAGAATAACAGGAAACTATACTAGTACCATACAGTAAACAGGTTTTTTAACAAACGGTGTTATAGGGCTTCTACTTTGCGTAATCCACTTTTGTAGGGGCTAGCAAAAGGCTCCAGGGTCTGTGAACACAGGAATAACAATATGAGGCCCTGAATAAGTACACTAGGGTTGTGCGGTATATGCTACTAGAGCCCCAAAATCGTATTGGTAATTATTTAGGCCCCTATATTAGGGACGTCCTGATTTAACGGTCTGGAGCTTGCAGGCGGAATTATCAGGCATTATCCCTGATTCCCAATTCCTATCACATATAACCCTAGGCCTCTAAGGACTCATACATCAAGGCTTTTGGGCCCAAAGACCATGGTACATAAGGCGGTTGGGCTTTTTGAGCCCCAGGTCCCAAACTCGACAGCAAGGCCTTCATTTTCGGAGTCTGACAAGGATTATGTTAAAAATCTCCCACACTCAGTTCTGCAAGGGGTTCCACGACTTTGGGGAACTTCAGGGGTTAGTTACTTACTAAGCCTGAAGTTCCCCCCAAAAGCCGTAAGAACCCCCTTGTAGAACACCCTCTGTAGCCAGTTACGATGCTTCGAAGGCGGGCATCTTTGCATGCGATGACCACGCCATCTACAGCAGCGAACCCGGCGATGTGCGAAGCTCGGGGGAATTATCGGGTAGGGGATTTAGACGGTAGACTCTACCGGGTAGAGTTCCATATCTTAACGGGGCCCTGAGAAACCTACATCTTTAGGTTTCCTTGTATGACTTCCTTGTCAGTTTCTAACCTGGTTGCGTTTGGTGGGTGAGGTAAACCCTAAGGCCCTAAGCCCAAAGCCCTGAAGCCCTGAAGCCCTAAGATCGTTATGGTTGAGGAGGGGATAAAGTATGGGCCTTGGGGTTTACAGTAGACGCCAGAAAGTTGGAACATCATTATCCTCATGCCCTTCACGTAGAGTATCGTGAATCCCAGCACGAATCATCTTAAATCCATGTTCGGTCCAGGGGACGTAATAAGTGGGTTATAACTACGTAGAGTTATACGTACCCTAAGTTGAGTTCCCCCAGCCCCTATAAACCCTCAACCCCGAGCCCTAAACCCCTAAACCCTACGAACCCCGAAACCCCTGAACCCCTATGAACCCCTAAACCCCTAAACCCTGAACCCTGAACTGTTCCGTTCCGAGGTTTGGGGCACCCAGATCTCAGCGCGGGCCTCGGTTCTTGGAGTTCCAGGTCGGTGGGGTTCTTGGAGGCTCAGGGGACTTAGTAACTAACTCAGGTTACTCAAGGGGTTCTTTAAAGGGCTCTTTAAAAGGGAGCTCTTACATTATGAAAGGTTCTGTCTTTGTAACTAAGGTTACTTAATTAAGGGGTTCTTTAAAGGGCTCTTTAAATGGGAGCTATAAGGGGTTCTATAATAAGGGGGATTTCAGGGTTACTTGGAGGCCCAGGGGTCTGAGTAAGTCGGGTTATGAGTAGGGTTATCATTGGGGTAACTCCATTTAGGGTACCTGTAACCCTACTTAAGACCTAGTTACAAAGTCCCCGGGGCGTCTAAGCAGGGCATCTGTTTACGGTTCCTTTGAGGGTTCCGGTGGAGGTTCTAATACCCTCAACCCTGAACGATGGCTCCAGTATAGAAGCCTGGAAGATTGCTAAAATTATGCTTCGGGGTTCCTGGTTATGATTATGCTAGTATTACACCCCAATTTACTCCAAACCCTAGTTTAAAAAATCCGACCCCTTACATTGTGAAAGGTTCTGCCCTGGTTATCAGTGAGATTTATATGTTCATAATGTGTAACATATGACAATATCAAGTAGGCAATGAAACCTCATATATAGTTTCTAGCATAGAAGCCCTAGTGCCTGTGTATGTTTGGGGCGCGGGGCTCTGAGTTTGTTTGGTTGTTCAGGGTTTTGGTGTTTGGGGTTATGTTGTTGAACTACTGCACCCTGGACTTCTAGCAACTACAGGGCGGTCAGGTCCAGGCTCAAGCCTACCCCTTTCTTCGGATACCTAGTTTTATGGTTAGGATCTGTTATCTTAAAAAGTCGCCCTAAAAAAGGGGTAGGTTATGAGCCTCTAGGTAAGGTCCAGGCTCAACCCTGCCGTAGATGACTGTTTAGCCAAACCACAAGGCCTGAAACCTTAGGCCTGAACTTAGGGACCCCAAACATAAGCATAAGCATTTTATGGGGATATCCCTACCTTATTGGGTTATTAGGGGGTTGATATGGGATATCCCTATCCTTATTTTTGCTTATGTGGTTTTTTGTTTTGGAGCCCTATGAACCCTGAGCCCTGCAAGATTGAACCATGTACCCTAAACCCTCATCCCTAAGCCCTATACTCTGCCCATAGGCCCCATAGTAGTTCCTTTTTGGGGCTCATATTTAGAATCCTATAAGGTAATCCCAAAAAGGAACTATGTATTATGGGGCTTAGGGGTACACTCTGAAGGCCCTAACCCTCAACTTCCCTTCGCAGGTGCTTTGGGGCGTGAACCTTTGGTGCCGGGATCCCAAGCTTCTCTGGTATTCAAGGTCCTAGTAGTAGAGTAGGTGACCTTTAACCTTTCGGGGTAGTATAATCCCTATATAATCCTTACATTATGAAAAAGGTTAATTAACCTTTGGTTCCCCATGATACCCGACAAGTAGGAGGTGGATTCTGGGTCCTCTAACGGTTTAGGGATGTGTAGGGTGTGGGGTCCGCAGTTGCTTGATGCTTGAGGGTTGGGGGTTTGGAATTTTCGGGGGATTAGGGTTTTGGGGTCTTGGGTTAAGCTTTATGCGTGTGGCGGATTTTTTTGCTTGAACTGCGGCTTTGCTTGTTTTGTGGCGTTCTGCATCCCCGACCCAGTCCCTACACACCAGCACTGTCCATCACTGTCCCCAACCGTAAACGCCAAATCGAGTCTTGGTATCGATCTGGGATAATTCTTAGTTTCCCGTATCGTTGAAAACAGAGCCCTAATTTCAAAAACAATTTGTTGACTCTTGAAATCGACACCTCGGAGTGGTTCAGCCAGCAACCGGCAAACGGAAGGGACCTAAAGCTGAGCTGCACAACTACAAGTTCCATCGTGGAGAGGCTTGGGTTATGATCAGGGTCCTGAAGCTCCTCTGACATGCTATATATGATAAACGAGGCTTCTTGAAATTCCGACTCTTTGTCAAGGTCACAAGGGTCCGGTTAATCATTATTCGATCATTTTTTACCAGGTAGGGCTTTGGGACATTTTATATTTCCCCGTATTGGGCTCAAGAGGATCTTATTTACTAATATTTTTCAAAAGCTTTAAAAACCCCGCCTAGTTTATATCCACTGAATTATCCTTGATGGCTTGATTTGCCATGCTGACCTCGAAGCCCAAGACTCGACTTCCTTGTGGTAAGACAGCTGGGGTTTAGGGGTACTGGGGGAATTAGGGGTAAGGCGGCAAGGTTAGGTTCACTTGCTTCGCTGTCTTATTGCAGTTGAACACCCTCGTGAAGTCCTACCTGAGGTGACAAGCAGCCAACTCCTATCGAGTTCGGTGGCCAGGGGCCTGACGGTGTGTGGTCAGCAGCCAACACACGGGTGCCTCGCCCCGGTTTCCGTAAGGGTCCCTTCAGAATCCGGGGTTCAGGCTTTGCGGTGCAGAGGTTTGGGTTCCGAGGTGTTGGGGTTCAGGACCCTTTTCAACCAAGAATCCTCCTCAGGGTTTGTGTAGCTTCAAACTTGAGGGGCCTTGCTCTTCACGTATACTGTCAACCCCAAAAAGTTGGAAACCGGATTAAGTATATTGCTCTTAATTAAGGATTGAGGCTATAGGGTTTCCAACTTTTGGGCTTCTACTGTATACAATTGGTATTTAGCATGAAGCATACGGCTTGCAGTTTTTCCAAGCGGAGCTCAGAAGTTTGATAGACCAGGGCGTTAACGCACACCCGAAGACTCAACATCAGCAAGCATTTCAGGCACGACAAATAAACAATTAAGCCACAGCTTATGAAACAAGTGTGTAAATACACACGAAAAGTAAGATATTCACCGGAACCCCGCTGCAATGATTAAGGCTCCTGCATTGCATCAGCCTCTCCGAAAACCCTTACCATATCGCAGCCACGAAATCCTTCAGCATCCGCATGCTAGGTATTGCCTTACCACTAAGGACATGAGTACTAATTAATTGCTCTGACCCCTATGTTGGATAATTTCAAGGAGTGGGAGCTTGGTGTAAGGTGTCCCTCAACTCCATCATAGCCTAAATACTGAGTGCTGGGCGTGGCGTGGAAGTTGGAAACGTCAATTACGTTGGTTGAGGGCTAAACCCCTAAACCTTAAACATGTAGGGTTTAGGACTTAGACTTGTAGTGTCAACCTTATGAGCTCGTTGGGTTCGTTTCCTCCAACACCCTAGTCTAATTACCAAGGTTACCCCTGGGCCTCTAAGTAACGAGTCCTAGTTTGGCTAAACCTGCCGAGGCCAAGAAGCCCCTCAACTCTAGAAGCCCTCTGCCATCCACGAGATAGTGCCCAGGTGTTCAAAATCATCTGGGGCGCAATCATCAAGGATGGAGTTTCTTTTAGCTTGAGGGCTGGGGTTTGTCAGAAGCACGGGCTGTTGGGTAAGCAATAAACATTTAGAGTTTATTATATTGAGCTTTGCAGTTATAGTTTGGGCTTCGTATAGTATCTTGCGGCCCTAGATTTTGATAGGTTTTTGTTTTCTTGGGTTGAGATAGAGACCGCCAGGGCAAGAGTTTCAGGTTTCAGACAAAGACTAAGCTACAACACCCCAGTCTTACTATTTACTCTCAAAATCGGAAACCACATTATTTACTACTGGGTGTATCATTCATGGTTATGGTAACTCAAAGTAAGCCTTAGCCCAGAGCCACCAAACCCTTTGGGCTCTGTACTTCGGGGCCCTTCCTTGAGATTCAGGTTGGTCGTACAGTCTTTAGTCGTGAGTGTATATCTTACAATATATCACCCTTGTCAAGATCGTCTCTGACAGGAGCCCTTGCAGGTCTGCAACCCCTGCCCAAACTCAAGGGAGCGTGGACCCAAACTTGAGATCCCTACAACCTACCCGGAGATCTGAGCCTGTCAACCTAAGCCACTCAGACTGGCAACCCTATAAGCTCCCCCCTCTAAACGAAAAGACGAGATGCTGCTTTTTTCCGAGGACCCTAAAAGTCATCGCTGCGAATGCTAGGATCAAGGTTCCGTCGGTTTATATAATATTGCTTTTCTCGGTTTTAGGGTTTAGGTTTGTGTGGACCTTGACTGTGTACGGCTCAGCATTTGACGTCTTTATGATGAACAGACCACGTCTGCATGACCCGATTGTACTGGCATAAAGTGCCGTAGTTTCATCCGGGCTTGGCATCCGATCCTTCGCAGTTTGTGGTATCCCGAGGCGTAATGTAGGGGCATTATAATCATTACCTATGCTATTTTGGCGGTTCCTTATCATAAGTTTAATAGACCCCAAAACCCTATTCTAATTATTAAGGCCCCTATATCATAGTACTCTTGTGGTAGCCCCCATAGTAACCCTTCCAGGACCCTTGTAAAGGAACCCTATTCTAATTATTCAGGCCCCTAAAGTACCTGTTTGGGGTTGTTCGGAGCATTGACCCGAGCTCCAGGACGGACGTTGGAAGAAGCACGATTGGACACCTGACAGCAGATGAGGGCTTCAGGGTTTATGGTTCTATGGAGTTCGATTTATTGTTTTTTCGGCTTTGGGTTCATGGATTTGTTTTGTTTAGGGTTTAGGGTTTAGTGCTTTTAGGGTGCATCCCCGTAGAAACTGACATGGAGGTGGCTCCGAGGGACACGTATGGACTGTTGCCTTGTCCTTGTATAGAAATGGAGGGTAGGATTTAGGGTTCGGGGTTTAGGGCAAGGGGGATGAATGCCAAAACGCCAAGCTCTAAATCCATAGCTTCAATCCTCGACCCCAAGCCTCAAACACCAATCCCAAACCCCAGGAGCCCAAATCCCAAACTCCTTCCGAAAAAGACTGCCAGGGCAACGGGTAGGCATCTACGATGCCCCATGACACGAGCTGTTCTTCGCCAGACAACCTGAATCTCAAGTATACTTACCTTCCTGCAACCACAGAAGCTACGACCTTAAATTCGTACAAAGCCTTCCACAGTAGGTTCTCCGTGCAGAAGCCATTCCAGCCTGAGAACTCGGGATACCTTGATTAAGGAAGACCTCCCAGTTTTAGCTATCTGTGGACAATATATCCAATCACGCCCTCTACATCTATTATCAGCTGCCGCCTTGTCATGTATCGCGAAACCGCCGTCGTGGCTCCCTGGGAGCCCACGAGGGCAAGCTCGAAGAACCGTGAAAGGATACATCGTCCCAGCTGGAAGACTTAAACCGAAACTGTACGTGTGCTGCTTCCTGGCACTTGGGGTGCTACAGTGGGACCGTAAACCCGAAACCCTAAAACCCTAAGCCCCTAAGCCCCTAAGCCCCTCAGCTGCTACAGCTACAGGCTTTATCAGCCTTTTGTGCGATTTGTGAAGCAGGGGTCTCCCTGAAGTTTCAGACAAACTGCGAACCCTAGTCTCTCACCCGCAACACCCCACATTATACACCCCAGACTATAAACCCCATAAAGCCTGGCGAAACCTAGAAGTTGTTGTACGTAGAGCCCTACACGAGCTGCAGTTGCAAGGATTGCAAAGACCGATCCTGACACAGCTGCTCGGCAATTCAGAGCTTTGCAAGACATTTAGGCTTTGCGCCTTCGCGGCTTGATCGCTTGTTAAGTGTTATGGACGTATTAATCATGACCTGCTACTGTGTGTGTGTGTTTTTCTGGGGTTGTGGGTTCAATATTGTATTAATTTTGGAGGATTTGTTGGATGTTCGGGCACAGTGTTAAAATGGAACCTCGGAGATGCTAAGTAGGACATACTAGTAGGTTCATGGGCATTATAACCCTAAACATACTCGACGATTGAGTCCGCTGATACTTCAGGTAGCCGCTACCCTTAAACCCCGAATCCTACACAGCTCGATAAAACATAGTACCACCCTGCAAGAACCGCAGAAGAAACCTTATAGAACCCCGAATCCTACACAACTCCAATGGTCAATAAGACTCTTCACAACCCTACAAGAACCGCATCAGAACCATATCTCGGTTTTTAGTGCCCCCTTTCTAGAAGGAAAAACGGTACCCTTCTTATCAAAGGCTACTCGGTAACCTAGTAGAGCACGTAGCCTCCTAAACACTTACAGTACCCTGAAAGATCCCTTTAAAGGAACCCATATGGATGGTTGTCAAAATTATGGTCCCTTTTTGGGTCCCTAATATAGTACGGCGCCTAATATTTAGGGTACCCCAAAAGGGACCATAATTTTGACAACCACCCACATAGATCCCTTTTAAAGGAGCCCTAGAACCCCAAACTCGTTCTTTCTGAGGTCTTCCTTCCGTGGAATCTGAAGGAAGTCCTGAGACAACCGCAGTTTGTGGCTGCTCAGAACCTGGGCAGGTTATATACTGAGGTGTAATAAGAGAAAAGACATAGAAACTTAAACAGATAAAAGTAAGCATGCATATATATATATATACACATATTCTATGGTAAAGACTGCGTGTTAAATGTTGTATAACATACATTATAGGTTATCGGTAGACAATTACGGTTATCTACACACACACATATACTATGTGTGGGTATACCGCATTATAAAACATACTTTGAAGATCCTTTGGTGTTCCGGGTTTGGAGATTTGACCTGGTTTGGGGTTTGGGCTTCAGGGGGTTGTTCAGGATTTAAACTTTTGGGGTTGGCCTATTGTTTAGGCTGGGTACTGCCACCACTCTGTATCAGGTAGGTTCATTTCAGTTAGATACCATTTATAGTACAAGTACACAAAGCCCAATATGACCCCCAACATACTGCTTGAGGGTGGGGGCAGTTCCCAATGTTTCGGGATGTTCGGGTTTCCAACATCCCGAGTTTAGGGTGCAGCATGCGCGGTACTGGATAGATATGTTCCCTGTTCTTGGGGTACGTTGGTCCGAGTTTCGGGTTTGGGATATCTCAAGCAGGAAACGACAAACCTTTGTTGAAAGCAATACATCCTAAAACCCTGCAGCTCTAAACTCCATACTCCTAAACCCAAGAATCCGAAAGCTCGCTTGATCGGTTTTTTTTCACCCGCTGGGGCTTCGGGTCCCCAAACATGCTATCAGACTACGCTTCGGCACTCTCTGCGCATGACATTCACTTGCATGCCAGATCCCTCGTTCCTGCACGTATTCTGTTCAATACACTATAATGTATTCTGCGACCCTAATCTAGTTCTTCATGCACCTATTTTCACGAACCCTCTAGGCCCAATCATGCTCTGAGTGCAGCCGAGGAACACCACTGCAGGCGCAGCGCTGGCTGAAAGTCAAGTCACTATGGGGCTCATATGGGAGTAGGGTTCAGGTTTTTGCGTTTTGATTGGTCGGGTCTAGAAATCAGCTTTTCGAGTTTGGGGTTTTGAAGTTTTACGGTGGGTCTCAAGGGTTGCTGTAAGGGTCACGATAAGGGCACAATACGGGCAGCATAAGGGTTACGACAAGACTACGATAGAGGAGGGCGAACATGGGATTGTTGCCCGCCTCAAACGAGGAATACGCCTGCACACACTCGGCACTCCCTTCCGTCATGCTTGGGTTATCAAGCCCGGATAAAGCTCAACCCTGAACCCCTAAACCCCAAGCCTATAAACCCTAAACAGGCCTTCAAGACAAGACAACATAATCCCCCAACAGCCGTCAAAAAGAGCAGAAACCTTCAACATAGGAAACAAGTAGTGCCAGGAGGCTATCTCCAGAACTGCCCCTTCGGCCTTTACGGTGGCATGGAGGCCGGGGGGCTCTCAAGGAAAGCCCGAAGGAACCCTTGAAGAAGCCCTCAAAGTTAGTGTAGGGGCCTCAATAATCACTAATGCTATTTTGGTGGTTCCATTTAGCAAAAAAGCATATTATACCCCAACCCCTATTCTCATTATTAAGGCCCCTACAACAAGCGCAAGGTTCCAACACGAAGCCCTTGAAGGTCAGAGAGTGAGCGATGTTACGCGTCTTTCTTTATGGTGGGTGGGGTTGGGGTTTGGGGCTGGGGCTACGGGTTTACACATGGGTTCTATTTTTTGATAAGGGTTCGCTGCGCGGTACGTCAAGGTTTAGAGTTTTCCAAGGGCTCGCCGGCTTACGGTTTAGGGTTTCCCGGTCAGGGTTTGTTGTTTGCCTTTGGCAGAAAGGGGCTTGCGTGCGCTAGATTCCATTTTCGCAGTACAGGCTTCGGAGTCTAGGGACATGTGGGGCATGCGGGCAAACACTGTACACCACAATGTTCGTCAATTCTCTTTCAGCGCGTCAGCATGCCATGATTGACTGGCTATCCAGATAGCGTACAGCACATAATCGATCGTACGGTACCTCTTTTCGAGTTTAGGATTGCTGCTAAACCCTGAACCTTAAAAGCCTCTAACCCAGGGTGAAATCAAAATTTTAAGTCACCCTAAACCCTAAAACCGAAGGTCTGCGGCGAGGCCCTAAACCCTAAACCCTAAAAGAGGTGGTCTCGAGCAACGCGGTGCGACGAATGAGACACTCGGCTGCTTTCGGTTCCATGCTATGAGCCCGACCCTAAACAAAACCCCTTTCTTTAAGGTTTGCGCTTAAGAGTTTAGGGTTGGTTTAGGGTTTGGGGTTTAAGGTTCAGGGTTTAGGGTTTGGGGTTTAAGGTTCAGGGTTTAGGGTTTGGGGTTTAAGGTTCAGGGTTTAGGGTTTGGGTTTAAGGTTCAGGGTTTAGGGTTTACGGTTAGGTTTTATAGGGTTTATAGGGTTTGAGTTTCGGGTGTAGGGTTCTGAACCCCAGCCCAAGCCCATAGAGGCTTCCCAGTCCCGCTCCAAAGAACCAATATTCATGCTTAACGGATGGATGGATACAGTAGATAGACAGACAGATAAAGAGATAGAGATGAGTGTGTGTGTGTGTGCATGTATGTATGTATGTATGTATGTATGTATGTATGTATACATATGTATACATATGTATATTCATATATTTCAAGTTAATGTATCTATATATGTGCCTGAACATGTTTATATTTTTGAGCAAACCTTCTTATGATAAAGAGGCCTTGGGCTGCACCATTGAAAACCCAGTTCCATGAAGTGGGCCTTGGGTGCCCTGAATGTGTTGCGACTTTTGGCAGCCTTTCATGTCTTGACCCTAAGGGTCCAAGTACCTAATTATCATATACTCTCCAAAAGAGTAACCTACATAACTACTATCCGCAACCTAAGTACCTAATTATTGGGTCCTTTGGACCCGTAGGGATAGAGATATGGATTCCAGGACGTAGGCGTGGCCTCAGGTTTCCCAGCCGGAGGCCCGCCTGGAAATCAATCGTAGAGACTTGTGGGATATGTCCGATGCTATCATAAGCCCTTAAGCACGGCCCGAAACAGGTATGAATTCTAATTATTTCGAACTATGAGGCTTCATGCTGTGTCTAAAACCAAGAAATTGTTGCCATTGTTACGGCTGATGGACAAAATCCTGCATTACCCATTAAGGAATATACCATAATTCCCATAGTTTAGGGTCCTTAGGGTCATGCAGGATTTTACCCATCAACAGTATTGTCAGGGGTCTTTGAGCTTGGCTCTGGGCAGCTCAGGGCACTGAGTGAAGAGCAATTCGAACATCAGCCGTCTAGGGTTTAGGGTTTAGGGTCAATCCGGGCTTATACGCCCTACGCCCAAACCCTGCGTGATTAGCTACCGACCCTACAACACCGTTTGCCCTACATCGTAAAACCTTTTCCGACACTTGTTCAGGCCAACGTCTGACTCCCCTTTCAAATTCGAAAGGCGGCATTGCTCTCTTCTCAAGAACCGTATACAAAACCTCGACCCTCACTCCGAAATCCTTTGGAGCCCAAGCCCTAGATGCCAAGCCGAAACCGTCCCTGCAAAAATGGAATAGCTAGAAAAAGCTAGAACATCACAAGGTCTACCAACACCCCGGAAGTAACCCCTCGCAAAGCCCTTGTAGTCCTTAATAGTGGGTGTTTTGGGGTGTAGCACAGGATCGTTGGGGAGGTATGGGTTTCACGTTTAGGCTTGTTTTGGCCAAGCCGCAAACCTTAGCCCCCAGGCCTATATGGGAGTTTCCGAAAACAGGGGGACCCTAATAGTACCCCAAATAGAAGGATCCTTAGTATCAGGACCCCCAAAATAAGGTAGCCCTAGTTTTGGGAAACTCCCATAAAAACCCTCTAGGTTTCTGTGCGCTCAGGCGAGCAGATGGATTCCTGCCCATATGTGCCGCAGGAGGACGAGCTCAGTGCCTCTAAACTCACCTATGAAGGCTCCTGAAGCCCGAAACCCTAAGGGTCCAAGTAATGCAGTATGGTCTTTGGGCCCAAAAGCCTTAATATATGAGTCCTTAGATCCCTAGGGTTAGGGTTAGGGTTTGGTTTTGGGGTTAATGTAGGAGCCTGATTAAGAAACCCTGGCCCTATAACCCCAAAATAGTAGGATTCATATAAGGAACCCTAATAAGGCCCAAGGTTTCTTAATCAGATTCCTACATTACCTTACTTATTATCATATACTCTCCAAAATAGGAGCCTACATAACTACTATCTGAAACCTAAGTACCTAATTATTGGGTCCTTTGGACCCTTAGGGAAACTATCAGTGGTAACCAGGACCCTCTAAGGGCCCTTTCATGGAGTCCTTATGCCCCTGAATAGTGGGTATCTGGGGTATATTAGAGGGTAGTTGGGGGGAGGAGGAAGTGATTATAGGGTTTAGAGTGGTTGTGGTTTTTAGGTTTAGGCTCAGGGTTTAGGGTTTGGGGGTGATTAGTCCCAAAGGGTCTAAGTAACAGTATAGTCTACGCTTTGGGGGCCCAAGTTTCTACTTGGAGGCCCTTTTGACTTAGTAAGTAGGGTTAGTAAGGTGGGTTATGGGGAATTATAATCTGGTTTCTAGGGGATACTAAGTAGACTTACTAAGTCAAAAGGGCCTCCAAGTACTAAGTGCCTAGAATATTCGTACTTGGGCCCCCTGGGAGTGATCAGGGTCTGGGGTCAATGCTTCATGCCTAGAGGCTCATACCCTACCCCTTTTTTAGGATACCTAGTCTTATGTTTAGGATCTTTTATCTTAACTTTTTTAAGATAACCGATCCTAACCATACGACTAGGTATCCTAAAAAAGGGGTATAGGGTATGCGCCTCTAGGTGGATTGTGGGGTGTTAGGGATATGGTTGCATAGACACAGTGGGGGCTTCAGGGCTGGCTGTGCTGGCTCCCTGGTTTGAGGGCTCAGTGTTTTGGAGCTCTGAGTGCTACGGTTGATGATATAAATCCTGCATTACCGATAATATGGAAGATACCATAATTGTTCCCATAGTCTAGGGTCATTAAGGTCATGGCGGATTTATATCATCAGCCGTAGTTGTAAGCTTCGGTCTCCCCAAAAATAACCCTAAAGATCCCCTAAAGGAGCCCAATAGATCCCTTAGGGGAACCCTATAGATCCCCTAAAGGAACCCTATAGATCCCTTAGGGGCTACTTTTCTTGAATCAGTTCGTCCTCAGCTCAGGCCTCCGATCCCGCAATCCTCAAAACCCAGGGTACCTACGGACCCCACCCTACACGTCTTGGAATGGGTTTAGTATTTAGGATTTAGGGTTTAGGATTTAGGGTTTAGGGTTTTGTTCATCCCCACTGTCATTCCTTTTTTGGCTAACCTTTTTCTCTGGCTAGGATCCTCTAAGATGAGTTTAAAGTTAATTAAAGAATGGAACTACAATAGAGACTATAGGCAAAGCGCAAAACCTAGGATCTTCAGCGGCATCATGTGTTGCTTTTTGGGTTTCTGGGTGCTGTTCTTACTACAACGCATCCCAATAAGTATATCTTTTCTCAGTGGGTTACTGAACAGCCTGGAAACCCTTGCTAACACCCCAGCCCCTAAACGCCATGTAATTCCGAGGCCCCCGCCTTTCGAGATTAGGGTTTAGGGTCCTGAACCCCACAGGCACATTGGAAACTATTACACACTACAGACTACGCTGTAGGATTCTGTTCTGCAATATACCATATATGTTACAATATACAACTTTAATGCACCATACTATAGTCTACTTTCTGAACTACAATGAATCAAAAGACTGGGCCTTAACCTATTAACCCTAAACCCGAAGGGAGTCCTGGCGTGAAGCCTTGCAGGACGTCTACATGAAGTATTGCTTCAAGCACATGGGCGTTGGGGGCCCGGGAGTTGGCGTTTCAGGCGCTTCAGGCATTTTCCTGAGACTCCAAGTGTATAAAAAAAGACCTACTTTGGGGTGTAACTAAAGTTTATATAGCATAATGCCAACTTCGGGCTATTTGCAGTGTTACGTGTTAGGGTTTGGCTGTCAAGGAATATCAGTGCTAGAGTGTTTCACTGTGTTGGGCTTTAGGGGTGCGGGTAGGGATCTTTGGGATGTTTGAGATTCAGGTTCCTACAGTAGGCATGAGGATTTTGGTGGAGGGGGCTTATAGGACCAGGGCAGCGCTTAAGCCAGAAATACGCCCACACTACCGCGACCCTCTAATGCTAGATCCTTGCTTTGCTACCTATTGTTACTGCTAACCTGGAGTTTACCGTTTCAAGCATTTGCTGGCGCCCGGAGCGTAAACTGTAGTAGACCCCTAGACAATCCTCCAATATATGCCCTAGAAGATCCCCTAGACCCTATACCCTAAACCCCCAAACCCTAGAAGATCCCTAGACCCTATACCCTAAACCCCCAAACCCTAGAAGATGCCCTAGACCCTGTACCCTAAACCTCCAAACCCTAGAAGATCCCTAGACCCTATACCCTAAACCCCCCTAAACCCTAGAAGAACCCTATAGACCCTATACCCTAAACCCCCAAAGCCCTAGAAGATCCCCTAGACCCTATACCCTAAGCCCCCAAAACCCTAGAAGACCCCTAGGCCCCATACCCTAAACCCCCAAAGCCCTAGAAGAACCCCAGCCAATCAGGCGCGGACGAAGCTCGACGCACTTCGCACTCTCGATCTCGCAAGCCTAGGGAAAGGAGACGCGCTTCTTATCACGCGGCCTGACATTGAGTGGAAAGAAGACATCTCTGACATTGTTTCAGGGAAACATGTCGGTGTGCTTAGCTTAGTGTCATGTGGCATGAACGACATGGGCGTCTCCATTCCAGGCAACCGCATCGCCGCCTTCATACACGCACTCGAGGAAATCTCGGTACGCGCATCATATGCAGCGCTGGGCCTCCATCACCTGCCTGTGTTCCTGTCCGGGCCATATTACGCACTCTACCCGAGGGAGAGTGCATCTAACACACTTCAGGAGGCCCACCCCTCGTACCGAATACTGGGCCGGGCAGAGGGAGCAATCAAGGGCATCTGGGCGAAAGAGCCAGAAACTGAAGGCGTCATGGCATTGTCCGACTCGACCTTCCATATACCCTAAACCCCCCAAAGCCCTAGAAGATCCCTAGACCCTATACCCTAAACCCCCAAAGCCCTAGAAGATCCCTAGACCCTGTACCCTAAACCCCCAAAACCCTAGAAGATCCCCTAGACCCTATACCCTAAACCCCCAAACCCAGAAGAACCCTAGACCCTATACCCAAAACCCCCAAAACCCTAGAAGATCCCCTAGACCCTATACCCCCAAACCCAGAAGAACCCTAGACCCTATACCCTAAACCCCCAAAACCCTAGAAGATCCCCTAGACCCTATACCCTAAACCCCCAAAGCCCTAAAGATCAGCCCCCAAAGCCCTAGAAGATCCCTAAACCCCCAAAGCCCTAGAAGATCCCTCGACCCTATACCCTAAACCCCCAAAGCCCTAGAAGATCCCTAGACCCTATACCCTAAACCCCCAAAGCCCTAGAAGATCCCTAGACCCTAAACCCTAAACCAAAGCCCTAGAAGATCCCTAGACCCTATACCCTAAACCCCCAAAGCCCTAGAAGATCCCTAGACCCTATACCCTAAACCCCCAAAGCCCTAGAAGATCCCTAGACCCTATACCCTAAACCCCCAAAGCCCTAGAAGATCCCTAGACCCTATACCCTAAACCCCCAAAGCCCTAGAAGATCCCTAGACCCTATACCCTAATCCCCCAAAGTCCTAGAAGATCCCTAAACACCCAAAGTGCTAGAAGATCCCTAGACCCTATACCCTAAACCCCCAAAGCCCTAGAAGATCCCTAGACCCCATACCCTAAACCCCCAAAGCCCTAGAAGATCCCTAGACCCTATACCCTAAACCCCCAAAGCCCTAGAAGATCCCTAGACCCTATACCCTAAACCCCCAAAGCCCTAGAAGATCCCTAGACCCTATACCCTAAACCCCCAAAGCCCTAGAAGATCCCTAGACCCTATACCCTAAACCCCCAAAGCCCTAGAAGATCCCTAGACCCTATACCCTAAACCCCCAATGCCCTAGAAGATCCCTAGACCCTATACCCTAAACCCCCAAAGCCCTAGAAGATCCCTAGACCCTATACCCTAAACCCCCAAAGCCCTAGAAGATCCCTAGACCCTATACCCTAATCCCCCAAAGCCCTAGAAGATCCCTAGACTCCGAGGGCCCTGAAGCCTCGAAGCCCTCGACCCGCAGCCGAAGCCCCCAGCTCTGCTCTTCAGCCCGGGAGAAGGGAAAAAACACATCGGAGTCCCCAAGAGCATCGGCGGTCTAGGGTTTAAGGTTTAGGGTTTAGGGGTTTAGGGTTTAGAATTTCCGAAAATACGGGGTGCCTTATTTTGGGAGTCCTTATAATAGGGATCCTACTATTTAGGGTGCCATATTAGGATCCCCTATTTTCGGAAACTCCCACATCAGAGTCCCCAAGACCATTGGAGGTCTCTGGTTTAAGGCTTAGGGAACTAAACCCTGAAACAAAGCTACGATAACCCCGAAACACCTAGAAGCCAAAAACGTAGCGAAACCCTATAGCCCAAACCAACTGACGAGTCGACCTTACACCGATGGGTAGGCTGATGAGAAGATAAACCCCAAACCCTTAAACTTAAACCCTGACCCTAAACCCCTAAACCCCTAAACCCCCAAACCCCCAAACCCCCAAACTCTTAAACCCTAAACCCTTAACCCCCAAACCCTTAAACCCCAAACCCAAATACCCAAACCCCCCAAACCCTTAAACTTAAACCCTACCCTAAACCCCGATTTAGTAGCAGAGGGCAGGATCGCTCTGTAGCTGGTTGGCCGTGGCAGAGCGTCCAAGCGCTGGGTTACACCAGCAGTCTCCCTCATCTCTGAAACTCTGAACCCCTAAAGCCCCCAAATCCCTAAAGCCCTAAACCTGAAACCTAAACCGCTTGCAACCCGAAATCAAAAAGCACGCAAAAACAAGCAAGCAAACAAACCAACAAGCAACAATAAGACCACGCACACACACACGAAGAAAAGACAAGCTGGAGAGAAGGTCCCTCCCTTGGTAGCCCACTGGGCCTTCTGCTCCTTGGATTGCGTTTCAGACTTGCTGGGGTGGGGCGTTTTGGGATTGGGGCTTAGGGGTTGAGGAATCTCAGGATTGCAGGGGCGGCACGTTTTGGGATTGGGGTTTAGGGGTTTGGGGATTAGGGTTTGGTGCTTGGGATCTTAGGTTTGCAGGTTTTTGTGTAAATTTGAGTTTATCGCGCTTGGGCTTCGGCATTCATTTTTGGCTAAGGGTCTGCCGTCTAAGCTTTGGAGATGTTGTGGCCTATGCTTTTAGGTGTTTAGGTCCAGGATTTTAGGTTGTCTGGGCGATGTGCACGAGATGATTATGTGGCTTCGGATGTAGGGTTTGTTTGGATGTAGGGTTTGTTTGGATTTCGTGGTCCTGCGTTTCAACTTGGGATTTAGGGAAGTTTAGATTGTGTTTCAGTAAGTTAGGGTTTTAGGGTTTGGTTTTGGGGTTAATGTAGGAGCCTGATTAAGAAACCCTGGGCCTATAACCCCAAAAATAGTAGGATTCATACAAGAAACCCCAATAAAGGCCCAAGGTTTCTTCATCAGGTTCCTACATTAGGTGGGTTTGGTTTTGGGGTTTTAGGTGGGTTTGGATGTAAACACCCTAGGGATCAAAATAGCCCAAAAGCCTTATATAGTATGGTCTTTGGGCCCAAAAGCTTTAACACATGAGTCCTTAGGTCCCTAGGGTTGGGGTTTTAGGGTTTGGTTTTGGGGTTTTAGGTGGGTTTGGATGTAAAAAGATTGAAAGCCTTTGGTCTGGGTCGGGGTTTTGGACTCCGGGGCTTCAACAGGGTTTTTAAACCATCACATATTAGAAGAGGGTTTTTAAAAACCCTCGTTTTTTAAAAACACTGTTTTTAAAAGCCCTCGTTTGAGAGCAAAACGGTCCGGAAAGCCGAATGTAGGCCAGGCCGGCCTTAGCGATTCTGGAAATGGATGGTTGTCAAGATGATGGTCCATTTTTGGGTCCCTAATATACGGCACCTAATAGTTAGGGTACCTAAAAAGGAACCATATTTTTGACAACTACCCGAATATTGGAGTAGTTATTCCGATCCCCATCTTTGAAACCAGTCGGCAGATGTTCGCCAGGGGTTTAATGTGTAGAGATTTAGGAGTGCCGATGGGACTGTGCATGCCCTCTTCGTTTCTGGGGTTCGGAGCCAGACTCCTTAGAAACAGCTAGCATTCATTGGGTACTGCCACTAGAGCCCTGATTGTGACCCCGAACATAGACCGTTAAGGCTGTGGGAAGTACAAAGCAGAATCCCATACCCTAACTAGGTTCCCCAGTGGTACCTTTTTGCCCTTATTGTTTTGGGGTTTCTTTATGAAAACCGAATAGTAGGAAAAAGGGTACCCTTATAATTTAGGGGACACTGGGGAACCTAGCTAAGCCCCAAATATCAACTTCTTCAAAAAAAGCCCTGAGTCGAGAATCCTTAGCTCCAAACGTCTCAAGTCCCTGTCGAGCCAAAGGGTCCAAGTACCACTGAAGTAGATACTTCGCATGTGGGCCCCAGAAGTATATGGGGGTTTCCGAAAATTAGGGGTACCTTATTTTGGGGTCATCATAATAAGGATCCTACTATTTAGGGTACTATATTGGGGTCCCCTATTTTCGGAAACTCCCATATACTGTACCATTACTTGGCCCCCTTGGGTGTTAAGTACAGTTTTCGTTTACAAAACGGTACAGTCCACCCCAAGGTCTTTGCCCTAATAAGGCCCCTCGTTTATGTAAGTCCCGAAAGCTCCCCGAAGAAGGCCTACTGTAGGGGCTGATTGGAATAGGGTTTTGGGGATTCTTTATGACACTCATAGTACAATATACCCCCTATTTGATTACTAAGGCCCCCATACTACAGAACCCTATTATAGATCCCTTATAGAACCCTTGATAGATCCGTTTAAAGGAACCCGAGAAGCCTATTCTAATTATGAAGGCCCCCACATTGCGAGGCTTCCGCGGATGTGATATCGACATCCAGAACCGGATGTATGCAGAGGGGCATCTTGCATGCAACTGGCAGCCCTAAGCACCAAATATGCATAAACCCTAAACTCTAATCTAAATCTGTATAAACCCTAAACCCTAAATCTGTGTGAGCCTTAAACCCATAAATAGGTGGTTCTCAAAGTTAAGATCCCTTTTTGGATGCCCTAAATAATAGGTGCTGTATTATTTTAAGGACCCAAAGGGGGACCCTAATTTTGAGAAGCACGGGGTTATAAGTATAGTTACCCTACTTATAACCCTACTTATAACTACCCATGAACCTCCAAGTAGGAGAGAACGGTCTAAACTTCTAAACTGAAGCGCAACCTCACGGGTAGTTCTCTGGATTAGGATCGCTTTTATGTAATTGTTACAAAGGTTTCAGGTCCTTTAGGTCTTTGAGGCCTTTTTTTGTACAAGGGTGGTCGTAGTTTTTCGGAGCATCATCATTGTCATTGTTATCTTCTCGAGGCTCCAGGTCCTTAGAACGAAACGAGCTCACACCAAGGGTTTAGGGTTCAGGGCTTTGGGTTTAGGGCATTGGGTTTAGGGTTTAGTAAAGTATAAGCGGAGCCTAGTTGAGAAAACTACGCATATTCCGTTAGTTCGTGCACATGGTTTATTAAAGTGTAAGCGGAGCCTAGTTGAGACAACTACGCATATTCCGTTAGTTCATGCACATGTTGAGTTTAGGGTTTAGTAAAGTATAAGCGGAGCCTAGTTGAGAAAACTACGCATATTCCGTTAGTTCGTGCACATGCTGGGTTTAGGGTTTATTAAAGTATAATGGCCCCAAACTGAGTAAGCTTGAGCTTGAACGTTACACCCCAGGAGCCTAAACCGTAGACAGCACAAAGCACGAGTCGCTCGACTCCAGGCCTTATAAAGCCATATGAAGCCCTGAACCGTTTTGAACCCGTACGCGCGCTTATGACATAGGAAAACAAAAAACACCGAAGCCCAAAAGCCCCAGAAGCCAAGAGAACAAATTTCAAAGCAGATAGCGCCAAAGTAGAGGACAAGCCCGTCTAGGCCTCGGCCCTGCGCCTTCGAACCCCTGAACCGCCCCTAAGAGCCCCAGGTCTTAATCCTGTAATCTAAGCTCTCCTTCAGCATCGTGGTTCATTTTGTTGAGGTATGAACCCAGGTGGTCATATCGATAGTCGTGGTGTTTTCTTGTGTTGGATCCAAAGGGCATATAGCTTAAGCCAAAAACAGAGAACTAAACCCCTAAACCCTAAACCCCTAAACCCTAAACCCTAAACCCCTAAACCCTAAACCCTAAAGCAACCTTCCCTTTGACTCCAAAGCCCTGAAGAGCCCTTCGCCCCGAAGGCCCCAAAGCGAGCAACAAATTCAAGGTTCCCTAGTTAGTAGGAAAGGGCACTCTCATTATTATAAGGAGCTACTGGGGAACTTATGAACTTATGAAGCTCTATAAACCGCTATAACGCCCTGCCGTAAGCCCGAACGCCTACTACATCCAACAAAGACCAGACAGATGGGAGCCTCGAAAGTGATTTTTCCTTTCCTTCAGGTCACCAGTGCCCCAGGGCTTCTGTTGGAAGCTGAGAAGCGCGGTGGCTGTGGGAACGCAGGGCTGTTTCGAAGGCTTATGGGGATCAGGGTGTTGAGGTTTAGGAGTTTAGTTTTGGGGTTTTGTCGTTTACTTCAAGGTTCCTTTGTGGCTCCTAGAAGGCCATACTAACGGTACCGGGGGAATGTTACAAGGCTTACAGGATTTTGTAGGCTTTACTTTAGGTCGTCCGGTTGAGGGTTCAGGTTTTAGAGTGTTGGGGTAGGGCTTTGGGAGTTTAGGCTGTGCATGGCTGCTTCGATGTGCATAGCGACTTTGCCGTGTGTTGAAATTGGGTTTGCGGGTTGGCGTTGTTCGTTTCCAGGGCTTTTGCAATGGTTTCAGCGCGTTTGTAGGAACTCTCGTGACTTTTGTCGTTGTTTCGCTTAAAGCTAAAGAGGGGTATGTGTATAGTTTGGTCATCGCAACGATCCAGACTCTTGCAAGCTTAAGGCGTAGAAGTTCATTTAGGATGAACGATAGGGGGTGCAGTTGCTTGTTAAGACCAGTCATAAATGCTGATTTTTGCCCAGGCGCAAACATCCTCGAGTAGGTACGCAACTGTGTTAGCCCCCCAGAACGCCTCTGTAATCCTCATACAGTCAGGATAGGCGGGCATCTTCCATCCCCTCAACTTCTATGCTCATCCTTAAGGACCCTACATATGTGTTCTTGAACCTGGCTCTAGTTAGAGAATGTGCTGGTTTTCTAGATATTTTGTATTTTCGAGCACACTTAGGCCAGAACCACTTCGCAGAGTGTCTTGGCCACCATGCAGCGTGACTTTGATGCAGATCGGTCAGAATCTGGTTTTCAGGTTAGAGTCCAGGGCTTACAGGGCTTTATCCGTCTTGTAGCCCGAAGCACCGTGCATTTCTGGATCTCCTTACTATGATATCCTTCCTACGTTTTCTAGAGCCTGTCCTTACAAAGTACAGTTCTTGGGGCTACGGCTACAGGTGCTAGGTGCTGTAGATCCCAAGGGTTCCTTGTGACATTTTCTACTGTTATGACTCTGATTATACCAAAACCCTACTCTGATTATACCAAAACCCTACTCTGATTATAAATCCCCAAACCCCAAAAAGACCCATTGGAGGAGCTCTGAGCCCGAATCCTTAACATGCCCAGTCATGCCTCCGAAGCCTTTGCAACTCTGTGCCCATCGCTGTCAAAGAGAACCGGAGAAAGCCAGAAGGGAAGCTTTAAGCGAGGAGCCGCTAAAGCCGTACCATGAGCTCCCTCCACAGCAGGTTCCATGCATTGAAGAATCCCTGGACGTGGGAGCAATGCTTCTGGAGGGCGAAGTCCCAGTGATCCTTAGGACTTAGGTTGGTTGGTTGGGTTCGTGGTGTTTGGATGTTTTTGGGTTCACGTTTTGGCTTAGTATTGAGTAGAGCTTCGGGTATGAGGTTTAGCGTGGCGAGGGCGTGCGGGGACTCGATGGATTTTAGAAGTAGGTGACCTGAAAGTACCACTCTGCTCATCTCTTTCACTACGAACCCTAGGGCGACTGGAGAGAACTGCAAACTGCAAGCCTGAAATCTCAAAACTTACACCAACTGATGCTCTCGACTCGGAAGACCATAAAACCCCCTTAAGATAGGGGCCTTAATAGATACCAGTATACTTTTTTCGGGGGGCTCCTCATTTAATTATGGTGTAATATACCCCAAATCCCCATTCTATTTATAAAACCCCCTGAAATCCGAAAAGCTGACTATACTGGCCTTGATTCGCTGAGCACAAAGCGTTTTGGTGTTCAGGCTACTAAGAAAAGGCTCCATTGAAACCACGTTTTGCTTAGTAATTTACTCACCAGGGGCGTCCACGCAGCAGGGTTTGGGGGCCCCAAAGACTAGAATGCTTTCTGGTTTTTACTAGGAATCTAAGGACTCACCAAAGACCATACGATATAAGGCTTTTGGGCTATTTTGATGCCCAGGGTTTTACTATGTTAGCAGGACCTTCTTTGCAGCACCTCAGCCCATGCGTCCAGCATGCACACTACACTGGGAGCACGTTTGGTCTTAAGTCCCACCTCAAAACATGTGCGGAACTGTGGGAGCAAGATTTTTGCGGAAACAAACAGCAACCCCAGGCCCTAGACTACCACCTACCTTTTAAGGACTTGTATAAGGAAATCATAGTAAGGAGACCTAAAAAGGTAGGTTCTTCAGGGTTAAGGTAAACACTAAACCCTAAACCCTAAACTCCACACCATGAAATGCGCGCGGCCGTCAGAGGTTCGATTGCAATACAGGGCCTTGACACCTGGGTCGTAAACCTCAGCCCCTTAGCCTGAACTAGGTAGGGCTTTGGGGCATTTTACATTTTCCCTTATTGGGCTTAAGAGGATCTTATTTACTAATATTTTTAAAGGCTTTTAAAGCGCCACCTAGTGAACTTCCCTGCATCTGAATCCTGATTACCTAATACCCCTAAACCCTAAACTCTAAACCCAAGACCATAGGCTCCTCCTGGTATAGGAATTCTTGTTGTACTGCAGTCGGAAAAGAGCCCATAAACAAACAAAAACAAGACCCTAAATACCTCTAGACCCCAGAACCTTCGACCTAAAATCCCACGTATTTCGCTCCTGGAGTCCGGCACGCCTCACCAGAAAATTCATCTGATGCTTTGCCACCCATGCTTCTGCTCGGGAGGTTCTGTCGACTGAGGTTTGGGGACTTTTGGTTCCGGGATGGGTTGGCAAATTATAAAGGTTATAAGTACCTCAATTGGAGCCATAAGTAATTATGAGTATAGGTCCTTATGCTATAAGTGATTTTAAGTATAGGTCCTTATTTGCAACCCGAGTTGCTTAGTCCCATGATCCCTGGGGTGTCTTCCCTTCTTTGCTTCTTTCCTTGCGTTGGTTCGACCCGTCTTGGCTGATGTTGATAGATGTTGTATTTAGGATTTTAGACTTTAGAACATGCATGATTTTGTTTCATGACTGCTTTGATTGCGAGGATGATAGAAGCCTTATCGAACCCCTTTGGACTCTTCATAGAGTGGGTTTAGGGTTTAGGGTTTGGGATTTGCTCATCAAGTTGCAGGATTACATCCCCCGAAGTGCTGCAAGATTGAAGGTTGAGCCTTTGAACCAGATTGGGTTCAGGGTAGGGTTTATGACTGAGAAAACCAGGTTATTGGGCATCCACGCAGAGAGTCTGGGTTCTTGTTAAGGGATTAATATAAGTTACCATAATAGGGATCTATAGTAAATAAATGGTTTCCTTATCATGGCAACCTGAAATAAATCACTTACTAGGTAGGGCTTTGGGACATTTTACATTTTCCCTTATTGGGCTTAAGAGGATCTTATTTACCAAAAATTTTTCAAAGGCTTCAAAAGCGCCACCTAGACTTAACAAGAACCCAGGAGTGAGAGTAAGGCATTTCGGGTCCTTGGCTCAGAATCGGTCAAGGCCTTCAGGGTTGTCTATCGAATAACCTACTGTTGAAAGGGTTGGACCCTACTTAGAGGCCCAGGGGACTTAGTAAGTAGGTTATAAGTAGAGTTCTAAGTACCCTAAATGGAGTTCCCCGAATTATTACCCTACTTATGACCTACTTCCTAAGTCCCCGGGCCTCTAAGTATACCTGTGAAGCCATACCCTACTCAACTTTTCAGCAGGCTGGTTTTAGGATTTCGGGCCCGTCCGTGCGGAAGCAATTTGTTACACAGGCTGCACGTAGCAACAGACAGCGTCTACACGGTGTGACCATACTCCAGGTCGCTCACTTCAGGCCTTTGGCTTACATAAAGCTAGCTAAGGTAAATATGCACTAGTATTATAGTATCATAGTCTTATATAATAGTAATCATTATAGTATCATAGTCTTATATAATAGTAATCATTATAGTATCATAGTCTTATATTAGACTTAGCAACTATTATTGTATCATAGTATTGTATTTATATGGCCTCGGATGTGGAGGGCTAGGTGTAAAGGCTCCTGGTCCTGGAATACAGGGTACTATAGGGGCCTTAGTAATTACCTATACTACGGTTGATGGACAAAATCCTGCACTACCCATTATAAGGAATATACCATAATTCCCATAGTTTAGGGTCCTTAGGGTCATGCAGGATTTTGTCCATCAGCAGTATTTTGGGGGCTCCTTATTATAATTATAGTATAATTACTGGGCCCCAAAACCCTATTCCAATTATTCAGGCCCCTATGTTATGGGCTTTGGGGCCTTGGGTTCGGAGCATCGAATAAAGGGTCCGGGCTGCCCATAGGCCCCATAGTAGTTCCTTGTTGGGTTTACCTTACAGGATTCTACATATGAACCCCCAAAAGGAACTACTATAGGGAAAATGGGTATGGTCTGACCGTGTTGTCGATGTCGTCCTCACGCTGCTTGAATCTGATCTGGGAGCTTCTCAGAAACGGGCAGGTGCCTGAACAGCTTCGGTCATCCCTACTTCAGCGGGCTAGGCAAAGTGTATATGTATATGTCATGCTTGCGGTTCCCAGTACCAACTGCTGAACTCCCCCCTAAATCCTGAATCCCAAGCCCTACCGAAGCCTACCAGGGGGTAGTGCCGTAGTCAGAACCCTAATCAGGTTGCTTTATGATAAGGCCAACCTTAGTGCCCAGACACAATTTCACTGCCAATAACTTATTTTTCGCTTGAAACGTGTGCAAACAGCGATTCCTAACAGCAGTCCGACTTTTATGTTCAGCTCACAGTTACGAGTCAGGCTGGTTCTAAAGGTGCGTTACAACGCCAGTATCCGCACTGCTCTGTGTGACAAATGGTTAGTACTTGGGTTTAGTCACTCAAAGGAAGCGGGGTAGCATATGTTCACCAAACCCAGAAACATTTCGAGACCCGAAGGCGCGCAGCTTCATAACCCTGAATAGGTAACTGCCCTTGACCCGATTTTAAAACTATATTCCTCCATGGTTTAGTCAACGCACCCATTCATAAATACTCTTGGGTCCTTTGTACCAGCTGGTTTATCCTTTGAGGTATTTCGGGACCTAGAAACGATAACCCTCGAAATGCACAGAAATGTTTCTTCATAGTTACTCGGTTTCGCCTGCAGAATACGTACGTTCGTCTTACGGCCACCTTATCCCAACTCATGAGCCTTGTAAAGTTCATTCAGCCCAAGCAACAACACCAATTTCATGCATGCTACCTGGACCCATGCGGCCTCGGACCTTGATCCTTAAACCATTACTTTTCAGCCCTAAACCCCTTGCACGACGCCTCATCTGAGAACTTCCCATTTTAAATCTCAAGAGGGCCACAGACTTCCGAACGGAAGCAGGCCAGAATACCGGCTGTGGGCAGGGGCCGTCTGAAGTTCCGGGTCTAGCAAAGTCCTTACTTTGTTTGGCTTAGGCTTTGTAGAAGGTCTTAAACTCTGTTCCAACCCGAGTTTCAGCAGACAGCGGTGGGCCTTCGACTGGCTTTCGTAAGACAACTGTTGCGGCAACGTAGGCAAGATACCCATAGGCCCCATAGTAGTTCCTTTTTGGGGTTCATATGTAGAACCCTATAAGGTAATCCCAAAAAGGAACTACTATGGGGCCCATGGATAAAGTCAACCTTTAATAAGAGACCAAGCCACGTGGGCTGATTGATGGTCGTGGTTTGAAAGATGGAGGAAATGCCCAAAGGGTCCTATGTACTGTCATGGGGGATACTTCCCCAAATCATAATAGTAGTTCCTTATATAGAAACCCTACATTCTACTATATAGGTACTTTGGACCGTTTGGGTGTACGATATGGAGATGTAAGGGCATAGCTAGCAACGTGGGGAGGCCCAGCAGCGGTCAGCAACATAAATCTAGCTTCTGCAGTTGCATGTTGTGTCTTTCAGTTCTGCTAGCTGCGCACCTTTAAATAATTTGGACTGACAAGCCGTAAGCTAGTTGCAAGTATAGGCCGGTTAGACAGCTCAGTTGCACGCGACCAGGCTGGCAGGTAGGCTCCCAGCCTAGTGACCATGCGAGTAATCAGTTGAGGGTCGTACGGTCGATGCTATAAATCCTGCATTACCCATAATAGGAATATGCCATAGTTCCCATAGGCTGGGGTCATTAAGGTACTGCAGGATTGTATCATCAACCGTAGTTTACGGGATCGGGATCGTCGGCTCGCTTCAGCTCACAGGCGAACAGATTCTCTGAATGCTTCTGCGGCACTACCTTAAACAGGCCAAAGGCTCAGATGCAGTTCTGATTGCTGAGTCTGCATAATGTAGGAACCTGATTAAGAAACCTTGGGCCTTTATGAAGGTTCCTTATATGAACCCTACTATTTTGGGGCTATAGGCCCTGGGTTTCTTAATCAGGTTCCTACATTAGCTGTATGTGCACACAGAATAGCCAGACACGCTGGTATCAGGAGGCATGCATTTGTCTTCCCAAGCACCTCACGGAACGAGACAGTAACCGAGACAGAGGTGTGTTAGGTCAGCAGGCTCCAGTAAGGGTACTGTCCAGATACTTGCATGCTTGCAATTTGCAGTATAGCTGGAGGAGCTTGCATTAAGGGTCCCCAGCAAGTACTGCTGTATGTCTGTGTACCTAGATGTACGCTTGTTTCGCTGTCTACAACATTGTGGGATGCGCCTTGAGCCTCCCTTGCTTTTGCTGTTCTGTTGCACATGCCCGACTGTTCATAGTGGGCATATACATACGAATGCACACATGTACATCTGCAAGGGAACATGCACCACCAGCCTTCGATCCTTCTTTGCCCTTGTCTGCTAAGGGCACATACATAATTACATGGCTACCTGCATACATGCACACGCAAACATACATGTACGCGTGCATACGTACCACTATGTAGCGCTCAATGTACCTCTACTCTCAGGGAATTGCAGACACTACTCCCTCGAGGAGCTGCATCCGTTTCTTGTGAGGTAGGAGCTGACTTGGAGCAGCGTTGGAAAAGGATTGCGAGTCGCCTCTGCTTCTGCCCTAGACCGAAAACCTAAACCCTTAAACCATTAACCTGAAACCCTAAACCCTAAACCCTCGAACCTGTGCCCCAACTCAGGGAACAGCCTGCAGATTCGGAGCTTGGGGCTTGCGGTTTCGGGGTCCGGGTCGAACACAGGGGCCTGAATGGTTAGGCTAGGGCTCCTTAAGGGGTCGCTTAAGGGTTCTACAATAACGGGGTTTGCGGATGAGGGGTTCACATTCTCGTCAAGGCATAGTCTGAAAAGCCGGAAGAGAACTACAAGGGCTTAGGGTGTAGGAAAAGAACCCTAGGGGTTTAGGGCTTAGGAAAGAACTATAAGGGCTATTATAAGGGTTTAGGGTTTAGGAAGATAAGGGAACTATTGGGGAGCACCTTGAAAAAGGGTGCCCCAGTAGTAGCCTTATAGTGTTTTAGGGTCTTCTGATTTAGAAGGAATAGTAGACACAACGAACCCTCATTCTCAAGGGGTTTATTGAGGAAGCCGATTAACACCAAAAAGCCTTCAACCTACCCTAAATCTCAGCCCCGGCTCCCCTCGTGTAGCCCTCTTGGCACCCCATTATCTTGTTACCCTAGTAGAAAGTCAACCCTAGCAGATCCCAAGTCCGAAAACCCGAGGCATCCGCATATAGACCTGAGAAAACCCGGATACACACACATAGCCGACGCACGCTAATATACACTAATCCCTGTGGAAACTCTACAAGACCACAATTCCCAAGTTCTAAATCACGAGTTGGCAGTCTGGGGGGTTAAGGATCTATCGTTCTTGCTCTCGCCGGCAATCATGTCTCAGGCTCCGAGACTTAAACCCCTATATAACTTCATAAACCCTTGTATAATTAAACCCCCTATGAAAACTCTGGATATATATATATATATGTATATGTATATGTATATGTATATGTATATGTATATGTATATATATATATGCACGCATTAAACATTATGTACTTGTTTGTCTATATTCTACACCTGTACAGATTGTTTCACGGTTCCTCGGACCCGAAGAGCCCAACGACCGAGGCTGCAATCCGCCGCACGACGCTGGCGCGGACGTTTTGTCCTCTTTTCATGGGCCCGGGTCCCAGTGGTTCAAGGGTTTTAGGGTTTGGGGCTTTGGGGTTTAGGGTTTATGGATTTAGGGGTTTATGGATTTAGGGTTTAGGGTTTGGGGCTTGAAGCGCCCTCAGCCCCAACTCGACTCAGCACCAGTAGAGCATAAGGGTTTAGGGGTTTAGGGTTTAGGGGTTTAGGGGTTTATGGATTTAGGGGTTTAGGGTTTGGGGTTTTGGGGTTGTAGGAGGCTTAGGGCTGGGGAAGCCTTAGTAGGAACCGTGATAATCCCCTAAACCTTAGACTCGACCCCACCCCCTGAATCCCCAATCCTAAACTCTCAACCCTTAAACCCGATCTGATAGGAGGATTATGGAGTTTTTTGCCTTTTCAGGCTTTGGGGTTTGAGCTTCAGAGTTCATGGGTCCAGAAACTCAGAGACTGCTAGGAATCTTCAGCGCAGAGGCAAGCTTCAGTTTGGCCACCAATGTCCGTGAGAGAACCCCTCGTAGTTCTCTCATTTAAGGAAGATTCCATCAGTCGGCTTAAGAGTTTAGGGGTTTCCGGTGCACACCTTTGGGAAGAACTTGCTTTGGAGATTTCCAGGTTCGGAGGCCTGGGGAGAAAAAGGGTGAAAGTGTGCTCCGTCATCCGATCCACGTCATGCTTTGCTTTGCCGTCCTGGATTTCAGTGCGGTTGTGAGTTTGAGAGGCACTTTTAAACCCTCGGCCGCGAGCCTTCAACCTCAAACTGTAAGACTCCGTAATGTAGGGGCCTAAATAATTACCAATACTATGTTGGGGGGGGGGGGGCCCGGTTTTAATTTTATGTAAAAGGGGCCCCAAAATAAAACCCTTTTTTAAAAGAAGGCCCCTTATTTAAACCAACCAACTAAAAACGGGCCTCCGNTAGTATAATGGGCCCCAAAATTAAAACCCTATTCTAAAGTAAGGCCCCTATATTAAGCGACCCAGATCGAACTGGCGCCCCGAACCGCCACCTTCGATCCACCAAACCGCAGCACCCGAAGGCTCCATGTACCCACATAACAGCCCTAACTTTCAATCTTTCTCTAGCTCCCAAGCAGTTAGAGGCACTTGTCTGTTGAGTTCTGAACGATGCTCTTTCGACCCACATAATATACCCATAGGCCCCATAGTAGTTCCTTTTTGGGGTTCACATGTAGAATCCTATAAGGTAATCCCAAAAAGGAACTACTATGGGGCCTATGGGTAGGTACTTAGACCTTGAAGGTGTTCCTATATAGGCACTTCAAGGCAGAAGTAAATACTATATAGATAAATGGAGCCTTAGGGACAGAATCGGTTATTAAGGCCCTTTCTTACGGGGCTTGACAGCCGCTTGGGGGTTTCTATACCACAAATTTATTGGGGCCTTTTGGGGAGTACTTTCATCAGAGGCCTTTACATTGTAGGATTTCTGACAGTTGGTTCATCAACAAGCTATATCCGCGGTTCAGCCTTCTAGAGTGTCTCGCCTGCTAGGCTCTGCCTACAAGAACAAGGGCGTGCAGGAGAGAATTGGTGCTGCCGTGTTCGTGGAGGGGTTTACGGTTGCGGGGCTGTGGGTTTGGGATTACATAAATGCTGTAGACTTAAAGCCCTGAAACTCCAACCCACATTTCACCGGTTCAGAGCGACCAAAATCACGGTTGGGTTGTTTGATGTTGAGGGCTTACGGACGCACGGTTCAGGGCTACAGTGTGTATATAAATAGAAATCGCAATCACAACAATAGCGATATTCAAAACAAGAAGATACCACTTAAACCCTAAACCCTAAACCCTAGCAGGGTCAGAGGTCTCTGGCTTTCTCGGCTAATTTACAGCATGGGGCTTCATGAAACTCGGAGCACGTTTTGGGGTCTTTCTATCAGGCTCCATTAGGCGAGGGCTAACCTATTCGGACTCCTTTTTTTGAGTTTCGTCCCCTAGTAAGTTTGAAAGCTCCCATAAGCCTCCGGTGCAAGATAATACAGGGGCCTTAATAATTACCTACACTATTTTGGGGGGTTGCTTATTGTAATTATAGTATAATTGGCCCCTCAACCCTATTCTAACTAATAAGGCCCCCATTCCGCACTGAGAGACGAAACAAGTGTTCATATTCTCCGAGCTCTGAAAAGCTGGCAGCATGTGCGGTATGGGGATTCTAAGGTTGATGCGGTACAGGATCCTAGGGTTCAGGGTTTCGAGGGCTTAGGGTTTGGGGGCTTTAGGCTTTTTGGGGAAGACTCAGAAAATTTAGCATGAGTTGCCGGGCATGCAAGTATCCTAAGGCTTCTAAGCCCTGCGGTGCACCCTACAATTCCTATATACTCAAACGAGGTTCCCAAAAACTAGGTTCGCCAGTAGTACCCTGTTGCCCGTTTGAGTTTTTGGGGCTCCCTTAAAGCCAAAGGGAACCCCTCTTCCTAGAGGGCTACTGGGGAACCTAGAAAACGGAGGGCGCAGCTTTTTGCTAAAGTTATTAAATCTCTCCGAGTCCCTCACACGCCCTACCCGCGGAAAGGACCTCTTGGACGGCATTTGCCGGTACTTGCCGAAGACTGAGACGATTTAAAGTTAATGTTAAGTCCTATCGGCATGGTTATTGTGGTAATTGTTGCTCGCAGTACTTTCGTCACACTGATAGCACTTTCGCCTATTGGTCTTGATTCTTGGTCATCATCCACAACAAATTCTGGCTAGTGTGTCCTGCGTCTCCGTGTATCACCATTAGGTCTGGCTCCTGCGCGTACCGCTAAGATCGTCAGTGCTACGATTATCGAGGCTGTTATGACCAGCAGCCGACGAGACGTTTGAACAAGCCTAGACAATCTGCGCATGTCACGAATGCATTTCTGCCATTCGTGTGCCCTATATTGTCTATGTCACACCTATAGACCTTAACCTCTAGATAATCCTCAAGCCTAAACCCAAACCCGAAATTCCTAAACCTTACAAGGCTCAAATCCTAGACCACGCCCGGACCCAATGTAACTACTGAGCTTCTTTGGGTCTAGGGTTTAGGTTTGCCAGACTTAGCGGTTCAATTCTCTGGAGTCCTTTTCCACGGATGCTGCGGCTTAGGGTCGTTATTTGCGTGTATAGAGGTTTTGGGCTCATAGTTTAGTGCCCACTCCGGATAGTTGGAGTATGGGTTTCCCCGATTATGGGTTCCCTATGGTTTTCTTGTCCTTGAAGGTCATAAGTCATACCTGTAGCCGAAAAGACCGACCTTTTTAAGGAACTATATATAGAGACCACAATAAGGAACCCTAAAAAGGTAGGTCGTTCCGGCTACAAGTAAGGGTATTGCTGTTCCTTCTAGCAGCTGCCGGCAGGCAAGGGTTGGATACGAATTTTCGGTGGTTCAGGGCCCAGGGTTCGCATTTTGCGGGCTTACGGGTTCTTTTTGAGGAATGTACTTACTTGAAGTTACCATAGTAAAGAAACCATAGTGTTTGAAATAGACCCCTATCCTGGTAGCTTAAAATTTAAACTTCTTAACAAGATCCCAGTACCAGGATATTGCCATAGTAAAGAAACCATAGTGTTTAAGCTAGATCCCTATCATGGTAACTCAAAATTAAACTCCTTAATAGCCTTAAACCCTAACCCTAAAAGGAACTATAGATCCCTCAAGGGAACCCCTATAGATCCCTATTATGATAACTCAAAATTATATTCCTTAATAAGAGCCCATTGAGGCTTCAGGACCTTCGGTCCGGCTTCGAGGTTTCTTCGGGTTTTAGTTGTTTGTAGGGTGCTGAGTCTAAGGTTGCTCGCCCAACACTCCAAACCCTAAACCACTCCAAAGCCAAAAACCCCACACCCATCAGGGTACCTAAACCCCCCACCTACTATTATGGGCCATAAGGACTCTGTTAAAGGGCTCTTGGGGGGTCCGGGTACAGAGAGAGGCTCGGCAGCTTTCGTGCTTCCGACGGTTTAGCACTTCGGAGAGCTTCACAAGCCGACGATCCTGCTGATCCGGTGAGTCCTGCAACTGCCACATGTTTTGAGCCTCAATGGCCGTTTGGGTTGCCGGTGCAGCCAAGACTCGGCAGGTAGAGTTCCCAGCCTGGGAAGGTATGCTGAGTGTTGGTGCTTTCCATCTGAAGGCGAAGCCGTCCGAAACACAAGTGAATGAGAACTTGGATCGCTTGAGCCACATCTTTGGGGGTGATCTACAAGCCTTGAAGGAAGACTGCAGTTGAAGATTCGTCCCGGAAGTGTGCACACCTCAGCTCTCAAACCCAAGCTACGTCGGGCTAGAGAATCTCCATGTGCCCAAACAGTATTTACTTAGGCCTGAAGCTAGTCCCTATACCGGTACTTTAGGGCCAAAGTATACACTATTTGGGCACATGGACTCTAAGGGTTTTGAAGCCCTAGAAGGCCAGATGACTCCTTGCAACACCGGTACAGTAGCTGTCAACTCTTACCGAGCCCGTACAGAACCCTTGTAGATCCGTTAGAGCCCTCAACCCTAAATCCTACACTCTAAACCCCTGAAACCCCAAGCCCTAACTACCAACCCCAAACCCTAAAACCCAAATTCAAAAACCCTAAATCTTGAGCCTAAACCCTACTTCCGACACTCCAGCGCCTTGAGGAAACCCTAAACTCCGAATCCCGAACCCCTAAGCCGGGGTTGGAGCCCAGGCCGTCCCCACTGGATCGGAAGAACACAGCCCGGGGCTTAGGGCAGACGTGTCTTAGGGGTACTTAGAAATACATTTTGTATTTTGGTTTCTATTTTCAAATTTTGGTTCCTATAACATTTTAAATTTTGGTTCCTATAACCCCTAAAGAAGCAGCTTAACTCATCATTGTTGCTATGGGTCTGAGTTCAGTAGACGTGTGGCGCGGGGGCGTGCGTCCTTGGAACTATGCAAGAGCGCAAGCCAGAAGACACTAGCGAGCTTGGGGTTGAAGCATACCGGACGTAGTGTTTAGTAGTAGTGGCAGGAGTAGTAGTAGTACTACTAGTACTAGTACTAGTACTAGTACTAGTACTAGTACTAGTACTGGTACTGGTACTGGTACTGGTACTGGTACTGGTACTGGTATTAGTAGTAAGTACTAGTACTAGTAGTAAGTACTAGTACTAGTAGTAAGTAGTAGAGTAGTAGTAGTAGTAGTAGTAGCAGTAGTTTAGGGGTTTTCTGGCTTCTTGGTCCAGGTGTGTAGGAATTGAGGGTCTAAGGTTTAAACGGGCTTGGGGCACGTTTGAGGCTTCTTTCTGTTTTGTAGCTTGGGCCTTGGGGCTTAGGGCTTAAGTTCGAGAGCCTTATTGACATCAACTGCGTTTTAAAGGGGTTCTGGTGATTCTGGTCTGGGGCTTTGGGGATAGCGGTATATAGCTGTAAGGTTTGGGGAGTTGCATCCTACTGGGCATTTGTGTTGGTACCAAGTTTCTTTTGAACTTAGCATCTTGAATTAGATTAAGGGTCCCTTTAAAGGGGTCTATAAGGGTTACTATAAGGGAGCCAAAACGGTACTATAATATAGGGGCCTTCTTGTTTAAGCGTTCAGTTTCGAGCACGAGAGGCAACGGTCTCGTCAGATTTAGCTGCTCTGGGGGCCTTACTATTGTGGGGTTCCTTTGATGAATATAGTATAATGGTCCCCGAAACCCTATGCTAATTATTAAGGCCCCTATATTAGTTAGGTTGCCTCCTCGCACAAGTCAACGAAGTGAGCCCATGTCCAGATGTATTCGAGTTTTGCTGCAGAGGCCTTGTACACTGTCAACAAAAGCCTAAGGGTGCTGGGGTGTAGTGTCACTGAGTCCTACTGAGGAGAGCTTTCAGGTTTGGGGCGCCAGGGGAACTCCAAGAAACATATTGTTTGCATACCTGCTGAGAGGAGCAGAGCTTCGGCGGGATCGTAGCTGATTATCCTGTTGAGAGAAGCAGAGCTTCGGCGGGTTCAGGGTTTTTGGGATGATCATACTTTCTGGGTTGAGGGTTTTAGGGATGTTTAGCGTTTGGGGATTGAGGTGGGTACAAGGGGGTGGCGGAGCTCCGGTTCGCAGCCCACTTCGTGGACCTAAGGTTTGCCCTTTGCTGAGGCTTTCAGAGATGTTGCTTGGGAACCTGGTTTAGGATTTAGGGTTTTGGGTTTGGGGTGTAGGGTTTGGGTTTTAGGGCCAAGTTTAGGGTTTAGGATTGCAAGAATATGCCGATGGTGACTACTGTCCGGGGTTGTCATTGATTTTATGGGGCTGTTCTTGTCGGAGAGCTACTCTTGCAGACTACAGAAAGATGACTCGGATATAGGACACTCACGGGTTTCAGCCGCATGCAGTACCCCCCGATGCTCGCTGCAATATCTTTCCCTGCAGCAACAGTGGCACGTCGGAAGCTATTCCATCCTCGGCTCCAGAGCGTGTAAGCTTCATGCTGCCTCTTTCATTCCAACCATCCGAGGTTAGCTGGACAGATCTGTATAGCTAAGCTCTCTTAGAGTCTGGGTCGCTCGATATTCAGGCCTGCCAGCGCGTGAAATAGAACCGCCTTACCTATCGAACTAATTGGCAACAGTGGTTCTAGATAGCTACACCTACGTACTATAATACCATGAAGAGCCCGGTGCTTAATGAAGCTATCTTTCATGAGGGCATTACAGTCACAGTCTGTTTTCATAGTTAGGTGAATGATTCGACACTTGAGCTATCCATTGATTCGCGCTGCCTCTCTTTGGCGTTCCAACGCCAGCCGATCTTGCAACAGCCATGCGCGCACAGCGCCTGGCGACAATCTGCCGTCTCCGGGCTGTGTCCCTTCAGGCACCCACATGTAGATCCTCTACCTTGGACTGTGTAAGAGGACCCCAAACCCTGAACGCCCTAAGCCCCGTTTCCTATACGTTTGCGAGTTTTCTAGCGTTTGGTAAGGTTTCAGATGTTTGGTTGAAGGACTGTCCGTAAACATTAATTAAAGATTGTGCTTCCGAGTCTCTGGTGAAACACCTGAGCTTTGGGTTTCTTTGTGCGTTTGGGCTCGGTGTTACAGCCCAAACCCTGTCATTGGGCCGAAGTTGCTAAGTCGCATGTTTGCAAACTTCACTGAGCGGCCCTTGGAGGAGCTCATATCCAGTTCAGTGGTTTAGACGGTTTAGGGTCTATAGGTCCACGGAGTTTAAGGGTTCAAGGGGTTTAGGGGTTTAGACGGTTTAGGGTTTAAGGTATGAAAAGTTTAAGGGTTTAGGGATGTCCAGGATATGTTGGCTGCTGCACTGTTAGGTTGGCGCGAGACATGCGACGCTAAATCCTGCAAGAGGCAAC
Source organism: Symbiodinium sp. clade A Y106 (assembly GCA_003297005.1). NCBI lineage: Eukaryota > Dinophyceae > Suessiales > Symbiodiniaceae > Symbiodinium > Symbiodinium sp. clade A. Next base: position 94,220 of record BGNK01001290.1, on the reverse strand, counting down.
CCCAAGCCAATCCATACCGGTATTGATACGAGAATGGGGTTTTGGAGTTTTCGGTTTGGGATTGGGGCTTAGGGCTTGCAGCAGCGTTGGAGTGGACAGGGTTTAGAGTCCAGAGTTCCTGACTCTGCCCTGAAGCAAGGCCCTACTATATGCAAGCTCCCGGAACTACTTGTAACAACCCACTTCTTACCCCCGCTTGCTGAAGGCTTGAGGGTATCGAATATGGGTAGTATCCCGAAGGGTCCAAGTACCTAATAATCATATACTCTCCTAAATATTGAGCTACATAACTACTATCCTAAACCCGAGTACCTAATTATTGGGTCCTTTGGACCCTTAGGGTATGGGCCTTGAGCAAGCCTTATAGTTCGGTTTTCGACTCTACACCCGAGCCCGAACTCGCAAACACTCCTAAACCCTCGAAGACCAACAGAAGCACCCTAAAGCCCCGAAGCCATAATTTCAAAAACGCCAGCAGCGAAGAGTTAGATAGACGTACCTTCTGTAGCTCTTCTTCTTTGCAATGAAGCCTGACACTCTGACGCAGGGCGTGGCTACCCGGCCTCACTGGCGTCACAGCCAACTGCCAAGCCTTGTGTGGGACTGAGATGCTTGCTTGCTGTTTTTGGTTGGCTGGGTTTAGGGGCTGAGGGTATACCTTAACCCCAAATGACCCGCCTTTTTCATGACTTATAGAAGGAAACCATAATAAAGAGCCCCAAAAAGGTGGGTTCTTTAGGGTTTAGGTAGGCGATATTCTCAGGAGATCTGGTTGGTTGGAGAGTCTTTGGGGTACAGAGTTCAGGCTCTGGTTTTGGGCTTTGGGGCGTCCCACTGCGCCTAAGAACAATAACGGCACAGAGACGACTTGGTGACTGGTGTTTGCGGACTAATGACGACCTAGAGAGTAGAGAGTCATGCCCTTATTGGGGGTGCACCTACTTGTCTATATACATATATATATATATATATATGTATATTATATATATATATATCACATCCTAACCATAAAACCAAGGTAACCTAAAAAAGGGGTAGGGTATGACCCACTAGGTATAGTACGACACTGGCAAGAGTTCGCTGTATCGAAACGAAACATGTTGCGCAGGGTTGGCATCTGATGCTTCACACGTAAAGCCTGCTAGATACCTCAAATCAGCAAGCCTAAATCCCAAGCGGTTATTGAATTACTCTGGGTGTTTAATGATGAATATGCTAGACCAGGGTTCAGACCTCATGCTTCAGATCTGAATTTGGAATTCCAGACTTCAGGGCTTCAGAGGTTTTGGGGTTAGGGCTTCATGCAGATCAATGAACAGACTGCCCCTTTAAGTTTATACCCCTCTTGTATGCTGAAGCTGCTACATTGCAGTGACACCAGCAAAATTTGCAAACTCTAAATTCTATATCGCAAGTATGCCGCTTTGGCTTCTTGCCTCCCAGTGAAGGCCGTGCCACAGCGCAGCTTCGCAACGGGACGTGGAGACGTCGAAGGCGGGCAGGACGGAAGCCATGAAGCAGCCGTCGTTCAGAACACTGTGCAACATGGGAGTTTCCGAAAATAGGGGACCCGAACAGAGTACCCGAAATAGTAGGATCCTTATTATAAGCACCCCAAAATACGGTACCCCTGGTTTTCGGAAACTCCCACATGTCTCCAAGCCCTTCGCGGCTTGTGCAGTGGCATGTCCCTACCCTGCACCTCCCGGATCCCCACCAAATTCATACGAACCCTTAAGCGGGGTAGGGGGAGGGGGGTAGGGGACTATACTTCCTTAAATAGGCCTTATTAGGTCCTTATTATGGGCATTAAGGGTCCCTATGACAAATGCTTTGAGCTGACGGTTTTGCCAGGCTTCAAGCTGAAGGGTTTGGGGCAAGGCTTCAGAGCACGATGTAGAGTGGCCTTAATACTTGTATGACTATGTGCTAATTATTCCTTCAGACTCCTTAATTGTTCCAGGTCGTCTAATCTACTCCGAAGCCCTTTTCTGAGATGTGTACACTGTACACTTCGATAACCCAGCAGGCCCCATGTCTGAAAACTGAACCGCGCACGTCGGACCCTGTAAGAGGTTTCTTTCGGTTCCAGCATTTGCAGTTTAAAGTTTCAAGATTTACGAATTCAGGTCGCTGGGCTTATAATTTATAAGGTCAAGAACTTACGCTCAAGCCTCAACGCCCCGAGTTGCGGTACGAAGGTGGATCAGCGGGCATCAGCGAGACTGAGTTTCATGCACCATGTTTGCATTCGGAAATCGGTTTTGGTGTACCTACGGGTTTAGGATTTACCTAGAGCGTCCAGGTACCCAAGTAGAGTAGAGGGTGTTGGGTCCCAAATACTTTGCTCTGACTGGTTGCTGGTACTGCTACTATTTGGGCACTTGGCCCCTTGGGGCCTTTGTGGTAGGCTTAAAACCCTAAACCCTAAACCTTATAGATCCCTTTAAGGTACCCTTTAAAGGAACCCTAGGGTCCAAACCAGTAATCTAGGGTTGTTTACAGGGTTGAGGGCCCAGGGTACGAATCCCTAAGTTCATGGTGCAGGGTTCGGGCCGATAGAACTCTCGCCTCAGCACCCTGAAGCTTGGGGCTTAGACTCCAAGAAGCCACAGCTGCATACGGCAATGTCTGTGAACTGAAGATTGGAGTCGGGTTTTGGGCGCAGAACCTTGGGAGTCATATCGTCCCCAGAGAGCCCAATACCCCGTAATTAAGTAATATAGCTTAAATCATTTAGATATTATGATTTTGCTATATTCCTTAATTAAGGGGTAGTGAACCAGAAGCAACGCCTATGCCGTATACCTTGCCCCCCTTACTTCTGCTTACATACCTCGAGTAAGGACCACAAGAGCTCTGCAAAAGGCTACTTGCGGGGCCAATCCGAACCCTGCAATCGACACCCCACACCTTACTCGACTCGTCTCTATCAGAAGCGAGCAGGACTCTTAATTTTAGGTCCAAGCCTAGATGCCCTCTAATTCCCGAAGTCTTGAAAGCCCACTCAGTGCTCAATTGACCGAATATGGCTTGCAGGATATGGGGGTTTATATGTTGAGTTCTGACTCAGGTCAAGAAAACAAACATAGCTGACATAGCTTGCAAGATCCCAAGGTTTACATGGTAGGTGGGTTCTAAGGGCTTAAGGTTTAGGGTTCTGGTTCAGGCACCGGAGTCTTATGGCTTGCACGATGCCAAGGTTTGGGCCGGGTGTCGGCTCAAGTGTAAGGCCGGGCCATCCGTGAATGTATGCTAGGCCCTACAGTAGAAGCCAGAAAGTTGGAACATCATTATCCTCATGCCCTTAAGGTAAAGCATAAGGGATCCTAGCACTAATCCTCCTAAAGCCATGTTCCAACTTTCTGGCTTCTACTGTAGGATGCTTTGGCCACAAGAGACCCACAACCCTAAATCCTAAAAGCGCTCAACATGGCCCAGAAGGCTTGCATCTCATGTCGTTTGGCCCAAAAGCCAAACAGCCTTGAGGCATAGGAGCCGTTGCAGGAAACCCTGTGGTAAGCCTTCCACCCCTACAGCGCCGTTTGAGGCAAAAGCCGACGTGTCTCTACAGGGCATGCACGATGCCGTGGATGCTGGCAACCTGGACGCCTGGGGTTTCCAGCTTTGGGCTTATATTTATATAGTACCCATAGGCCCCATAGTAGTTCCTTTTTGGGATTAAGTACCTTATAGGATTCTAAATATGAATCCCAAAAAGGAACTACTATGGGGCCTATGGCCTATGGGTAGTAGTATGATGTTTCGAGCTCCCTACACTACGTGTCCTGTCCTTCAGGCTTCGGTATTGGGATCCAATAAACAAGCTCTATCCCCAAGCCTCTCTGCAGGTTCATGGGTAGTTAAAAGTAGTGTTATAAGTCCCTTAATATGGGCTATAAGTATAGTTGCCCTACTTATAACCCTACTTATAACTACCCATGAACCTCCAAGTAAACCCCTGCTGTGAGCACCAAATCCCCGATTTTATGATAAGAGCTCTGGTTTCAGATTTCCGGCCCAGGGCTTCAGGATGTAGCCTTTTGGGTTTTGGGCTTCAAGGCTTGGCGTTTGGGTTAAAAAATCGGCTTTTAGGCTTTTGGGGTCTGAGGATCTTGATTTGGGGTTTTCCAGGGTTTTGGGGTTTCGGGTTTAGGGACCTGAAGTATCAAGCAAGGTCGTATTTGCGGGCGCAGCTACCATATGAGTAGCTGCCAGAGGTATAAGCAGCTGCACCTGACCAAATCTGAAAACCCTCAAGGTGTGCAGGGGTTTAGGGTTTTGGGGTCTCGGGTCAAGGATTTAAGGTAAGCTCTAGTAGAGTAATCAATCGCCAGTGGGTTGGGTGTCTTGAAGTACCTGCGCCTGATTTCAATTGGGGTCACCTCGTGCTTAAGTTTGGGTTCGGGCGGCTCATCTTGATACTCGCAGATGGCGAAGACAACCCTGGGATGGGTTACATTACATATGCCCAACGTATTTGTATATGCGTGCGGACCACCTAACCTGCAGGACTGCATTGATGACCTCGGCTACGAGGATGGAGCATTGCGCAGCGGGTGCTGCTATGCAGAAGGGATTTTGGGTTTAAGGTTTTGGATTAGAATTTAGGGTCTAGGGTAGCAAGTTTACTGCTTGATTTGCGGGTCCGTAGGTATTAAATACATTCAGGAACTCGGAAACTGTATGACCAAGGACAGGCCCCTGTATTATGTTTGCACCTACCTTAGAGCTCATTCCCTGCAAGTTAGGAGTATGTAGAATATATATATATACACATACATATATACATATACATATACATATACATATACATATATATATATATATGTATATATTCGTTTGTGAATATATATATATATATATGTACATACACATGTGTATAATTTATGTGTGTGTATATATATACATATAACATATATATAGATAGATACAAAGAGGCAGATAGAGAGAGATCTAGATATACACCTGTACCTCTATAACTGTGTATCGATCTATCCATCCATCCATCCATCCATCTACCACTTCCTTCTGCTGGCTTTTTTTGGCCGCCATCCTTTCAATATTTGTTTGTATATTGCAAACTATATGTTTGTGGCTTTCTGGCTATTGGCCACTGGGCGTACAATTTGACGAACCTCTTAACAACAGCGGTAAGGTAGCCATACGCATAATGATAATGTCGTATAACCCCCAAGTAGAAGGTCTCAGCGCCCTTTCGTTCGTTTTCTGGTGTTGTCCCCGGAACCCTACTTGAAGGGGCAGGGGACTTAGTAAGTAGTTTATAGGTAGAGTTATAGGTGCCCTAAATGGAGTTACTCTAGTTATAACCCTACTTATAACCAACTTACTAAGTCCCCTGCCCCTTCAAGTACCCAAAGTTCCCCAATGATTTCAGCCTTGTGTAGCGGCGAAAGCCAGCAACGTCCGATCGGAAACCACAAGCCTCACTACCCAGAGAGCCCAATACCCCTTAATTAAGGTACCTAGGGTTCCTTTAAGGGATCTATAGGGTTTAGGGTTTAAGAGAGCCCAATACCCCTTAATTAAGGAATATACCTTAAATTATTGGGGCTTATTTCTCTAATTAAGGGATATTGGGCTCTCTGGGTACTCCGTACAGCAACATCGGTAGGACGGCGTCCTGACGGTCAAGCTGGAAAGCGGCAAGTCCTTTGCGACTTGACTGCCCGGGTTGTATACATGCTTCATGGTTAGGTGTTTCTTTTTGGGCTTTCCTGTGCCGTTGTTGCAATACCCCCACTACCAACGACAACGATATTCTACTGAGTAGGCAGTAGCAAACAGCAGCAGACAGCAGGCAGCAGCAGCAGTCTTCGACGTCGTAGGCATCGCCTGCGCCGAAGCTTGCGGGATTGTGCTACTACTATTGTTCTTGACGCCATGACTATCATTACAAATCGTAGTGGTGTAGTCGTAGTCGCAGTGATCTTGGTAGTGAGACTGCTGGTGGCAGTGGTAGTGCGAGTGTTGCTAGTGGTATTGATTGGTACTGATAGGAGCAGGGGCAGTGGTGTTGGTGGTGGGCAGTGGTAGTATGTGGTAGTCCTAGTTGCAGTGGTGGGAATGACATAATGGTACTGCGGTGGAATAAGTCTTGATACTGGGGGTTGCAGTGGTGCTGCTGCCAGTGGTCTTCGTCGTCGTCGTTGTTTTCGTTGTGATGGTACTCGTACTCGTCGTACAAACGCTGACCTGCATATTACACTTTGGCCTCGGGGATTCGTTTGAGAGCATGTGCAATTTATGTTTTCGGACCGTCGCTTGCGCCGGGCCCAACGCAGAGAGCCCAATACCCCTTAATTGTAAGGAATATGGCCTCAATTCCTGATAGGGATTCATATTATGATTTAAGCTCTATTCCTTACTTAAGGGGTATTGGGCTCGCTGGGAATGTTGCATTTTGAGGTGATCAACAAGCACTACGCCACGCGCCAGGCGCTGTCGGGCTCGGCTTTCGGTTGTCGGACGTTTAGCGCCGCAAGCCTGCGGCTTAGGGATTGATACGGCTGATGGACAAAATCCTGCATTACCCATTATAAGAAATATACCATAATTCCCATAGTTTAGGGTCCTAGGGTCATGCAGGATTTTGTCCATCAACCGTAGTGTCATGCAGCACTGCAGCAGTATACCTTCAAGACAAACAATCCTGCAAAACTGGAGTTGAAGTAGGTCTACGGGTTTTGAAGACTTAGCAGGTCGCCAAGCTTCTGGTGATTCCAGTGTTTGGGAGTTACCTGAAGCTCTCTAAGGAGGCGTGAACGGTCTGGGATTTTGGGTTTCAGGGACTCCTGGCGCATTACAAGGAGCCTTTCACAAAAGAGTCTTGCAATGCTCCAAATTTTCTCGAGGTCTACCTCCTGAGCGCGAACACATGCGAATCTCTGAACCCTGGACACTAAGCCAAGCTGCACCGTGAAGCCTGAAAAAGAACACTGCTCAGCAAGATCAAAACCTGGAAGGCATTTAAAAGCGTGTGCAGCTTCGCTTAGGGGTTGACAAGCACCGAAGTCTGAACAGGCCGAGCCACGCAGTAAACTCTGCCAGCGCCCGAACCTGAACCGGCAGAAAACTTCTTGGCGAGGATGCAGTACGTTTGATGTTCCCTCACTTGTGTGGTACACCCTCCGGTGATCTTACATTCAGAGAAAAGAGAGCCGACTGCTGTGCACGCGCAGTGTGCAGGGAAGAACGATTCCACTGTGGCGAGAAGCAGATTTTGCATTCACCTCCTGTTATTTACGCAGGATCTGTGCGGCTGCATGCCCTGGAAAGCCAGATTCAGTGTAAATTCAACATACTGGACTCCTTTCTGGTTTCGAAATCTTTGAAACTCCCAGGCTTTGGTGGCAAGCATTTTGAGCGTGCTCCTGCATCCTGAAAGTACTTGGGGGCTGTTCGTCCTGGTCGTGGTTGTCATGGTGCTTCATTACTGTGCGGGCATCTACGCTGGCTTTTTTGGGCGGGGGTGGCCATCAATCTATCTATCTATCTATGTTTGTCTGTATGTATGTATGTATGCATGTATGTATGCGTGCGAATCTGACTGCCTAGATCTCACGCCCTAGAACTTGTAATCAGCAGGACAGAAGAGTAGCCCCAAAGTTGCCTTCGCCAGATTTGGTACGCCTCGCCGGTGACTGGTGCACTCTACTTCTCCTATCAGGCAAGATCTGTGGAACCAATGGAACCCTGGTCCCCCTCATACCTCATCGCTGCCACATCCTGCCAGCTTGTAGTCTCTGGGGCTAGAAATTGGCTTGCTTGGGCTACAGGTTTCAGGCTGACGATGGGGCTTTTCAAACATAGGCAACAGCTGGAGCCAGTTTGTCAAGATCGAACACAGAAGTCGACGTACCTTCAAGGCTTTCAGCAAGTATAATGCCTATACAACAACACCACAGCTCCAAGCCCTGATGTCGCCACTAGCAAGTAAGTTTCGAAGCCCACATCTTAACATCTGTACAGCCCTGAAGTCCTGAAGCCCTAAGCCCGAAACCGAGAAATTTCTCTCTGCACGGCATTTGAAAGAGTTCCGGGTACTTTGCAGCTTCAGCTCTGAATAAAAAGTAAATGCAAGCAGCTCTTGCTCACGAGTTTTTTTGAAGTTCCTTTCATAAGTCGCAAATTCGTGAGTCTTAATACGCAAGTCCTGTAAGAAGGACTGCCTGAAGCTTTTTGGGAGTTTTCATGACACCCCAAACCCCTAAACCCCCAACCCTGATCCTACTACCCTAAACCCCTTGATCCTACTACCCTAAGCCATAACCCTAAACAATAGAAACTCCTAAGCCGACAGCCGCAAGCCGGGTCCTCAGTCGAAAGTTCGGAGGGCGATGGCACGTGGCGCACGACGAACAGTAATGTGGAGCTGGTCGCACAGTTCCTCGAGGACAACAAAAACTCCTTGCGTCAAGTTGTTTTTCGATGTAAGGCTTACGTGAAGCTTCTGATGTGAAGCCGAACGCCTGTTTTTTTTTTTGCGGGTGGTGATGGAGGGGAGTGTTGTAAATGGGTTTTCATGAAATCAGCACTGAGTCTTAGTTTGTTCGGTTGATGGGTGTCGCAGGACTTTCATATGGCGTTGCAACGCCTTGAATTCAAACGCATCTTATAACACATGACACGAAAGCCCTAGAAGCCTGTCTAGGGTTTAGGGGTTTAGGGTTTAGGGGTTTAGGGGTTAGGGTTTAGGGTTTAGGGAGTCTAGGGTTATTAAGATCATGACAGAACCCTCACGCACTGGGCGGCGCGGAACGGAGGGGCCAACACGAAGAACAGCAACGCAAGCAGAAACAAGCCTGTACCACGAGGGCACAGTTACAGTCCCAGTTCCGGGCCGCAATGCCCAGTCTGGTGTTGGGGTTAATGTAGGAACCTGATTAAGAAACCCTGGGCCTATAACCCCAGAATAGTAGGCCTCATATAAGGAACCCAAATAAAGGCCCAAGGTTTCTTTATCAGGTTCCTACATTAAAGGGTTTTGAGAGGTTTTTGCCTTGGAGTCTGGGCAGTCGAAGTTCGGATTTTGAGTTTGGGTTTCCTGGTTGGGTGCCAGGGTTTGGGATGTCGTGCTGGTACACCCAAACCCCAAACTCCAAACACGAAGTAGACACCCAACCAAACCGACCCTGAACCTAAGCAAAACCCTGGAGTTCAGCAAACCCTAAACCCTAAAACCCTGGAGTTCAGCCAGGACCTCGTCAAAGAGTGCCCTGAAGCCGCCAATCTGACGCCTCCGGAGTAGTCGCATCGTTGAAACCGGTTAGGGTTTAGGGTTTAGGGTTTAGGGGTTTAGGGTTTAGGGCAAGACCCCAAATGGTATTGGTAACAGAACCTATCAATAACCACACACGTATACATATATACAGATGGTATACACATGCATATGTGTGTACACATGTGTATGTACATATTTATATATATATATATATATGAATGTGTGTATGTATACATCTGTATATGTGTCTTATATGTGCCCTCCGTGACCTCGTCGCCCTCACTTTCAGAAACATTCGATAGAGCCTCTGGAGGCTTTATACACCACAGCGATACATCCAAGCATTGAGTCCGGGCAGATGTCGAACCCAGGGTCTCTGAATGTCAAAGGGCAAATTATAATTCGTGATACTACTCCCTTATGGTCCTGAATGATTGGTAATACTGCCTTATCGTCTTGAGAGAGTAGTAAAATAGTTCCCTGAGAGTCCCTATGGTACCCTAAGCCCTACGACTCAACTTTTTGGTCCCAAAAACATCCTGAGGGCTTGGGGGTCATTGTACCGCGACGCCAACGTAGCTTGATGCACCGTTAACGGACCGTTACCAAGTCCCTAAAACGCCCCACTTAAACAACCTGACCAAAACACAACTATACCCGGCCAGCCTTGACATTGTACATGCCCGAAGCCAGCAAGAGACCGTGCTTTGACGACTCCTCGGCCAGTGTCTTGCAAACACTGCTCTGGCGTTTCGCTCCAGCCAAAAGAGGAGCGCCGGAAATCCTAAACTAAAGGCTCCATTATGATTAATAAAGGAACCATGCGAGCTTAATTAATGGAGGGTGTTTTGCAGGGTGCCCAGGAGTGCCGGTGTCCGTGATTTGGGGTTTAAGTATGGGGTTCAGGGTTGTACAATGTGGGGTCAGAGGCAGACCCTGAGGCTCCACTTCTCAAAGCCCAGTGCTTGGTCCCTAAACCCTCAACCCTAAAACCCTAAACCCTAAAACCCTAAACCCTAAACCCTAAAACCCTAAACCCTAAACCCTGCTCCTGGTTTGGCATCAGACTTTGCTTACTCTTTTGGGCTTGTGGCTCCTTTAAGGTTTAGGGTTTAGGGCGTTTCTATTCTTTGGGCCAGTGTATAGAAGTCAGTTTAGGGTACTGTTGATGGACAAAATCCTGCATGACCCTAAGGACCCTAAACTATGGGAATTATGGTATATTCCTTATAATGGGTAATGCAGGATTTTGTCCATCAACCGTAAGGTTCAGGGATTAGGGCTTTTTGGCGGTTGGGGTGGGGTCAGCGGGGTGAGTTGGTGCTCTTCGGTTCAGAATTCGGAGTTGAGGGAGGGAGGATAGTCCCTATGGCCCTATGATCTATATATATATATATATACATATATATATATATATTTGTTTATTTATTTTCGTACGTATACTCAATTACTTACACATACAGTACAATATGGAAGTGGTGTTTTTTGTTTTGCTGTGGCCCCGCCGGGTCTTTTTAGACCCGATGTAGTACCCCAGACATTTTTTGTTATTGTCTAAAAAGACCCGGCGGGGCCGCAGCAAA